>QUSF01000002.1:45723-129545 GCA_003676055.1 Chloebia gouldiae | reverse complement strand
AATCAAAATGTTTTTCAGAGAAAAATCAAAATGTTTTTCAGAGAAAAATCAAAATGTTTTTCAGAGAAAAACTTGGACTTGATGACCTTAGAGGCCTTTTCTGACCTAAATGATCCAATGACTCTATGTCCCTGGAAAACCACATGTGCATGGAAAGGGGCCTATGCACAGGGTAGGAAAAATGTTGCTTTTGTCCTGTTTGGAAGCTGCCCCGTGCCCTGCTGCTCGTGGGCTCTGGCAGCTGTCTCCTTGCTGAGGCTCCAGGTACAGCTGGGGTGCTCAGGGTGGCTCGGAAAAGTGATGCCTGACTGACAACTGGCAGGTGACTTCCCTTGTACGGACAAAGGAGGGGTCTTTCCTCCCTCCCACTTTTCCTTTTATTTCACTATTAAAAAAAATATAAAAAATTAAAAAGAAGAAAAAGAAAGAGAGGGAGAATAGGAAAAGAGAAAGACGCAGGAAGGAAAGAGCTGGTGCCCCCATGCAGGGGAGTTGGAATGAGATGATCTTTAAGGTCCCTCCCAACACAGACCATTCCATGGTTCTATGGAGAGTGGTGAGGTCTCCTAAGGTGGTGTCCTGAGTGCTGCACCACCCTCCTGTCCCTGTGAGCAGAGGTCATTCCCCGTGTCCCGGGTCTCACGTGTCCCGTTCCCGTTGCAGGTCGGGAGCGGCGGAGCCGAGCGCGTGCTGCGGCCGGGAGCTATGCTCTGCTCTGGCTGGTCAAACGGAACCAAGCCCGTCTTCCTCGGAGGTTTGGTCCCCTTCAACCAGCTATAGCAGTGTGGAAAACACCAAGCCAGGAAGGTTTGCCTGCCTCTGTCTCAGCTCAGCCCCACCAGCCCTTCCTGACGGATGGATCTGCTGCCGCTCCGAACGTCTCCAGAGGCGCGCCTGGGGATGGGGCACCTGGAAAGGTTTGGGATGGGATTTTGGTTTTCATAAGCATCACTGTAAGCAGGGCTACTCCAGCATTTCCTTCATTCCTGGAAGTGTTCCAGGCCAGGCTGTATGTGGCTTGCAATAACCAGGTCTAGTGGAAGATGTCCCTGCCCACAGCAGGAGGGTTGGAATGACAGGAGCTTTAAGGTCCTTTCCAACCCAAATCATTCCATGATTACCAGAGGCTCAAAATATCACATACAAAGCTGTTGGCTCTGAAACAGTCAGCAGATTTCTAAATCAGTGTGGCTCTGCAGAGCCACAACCATCTTTACTTCCTTTCCCTATCAAACTTCCATCCACACTGTGCCCTTTGCTGAGCACTGCCAGTCCATGCAATTTGTGATTAAATTTCTTAATAATTTAATCACAAATTACATTACATGGGCAACATATTCTTGAAAACCCTCTGTGTCCAAGTGTCTTTCTTACTTATTTAATGCAAAAAGGAGCTATAGATAACCACAATCTGCACAGCAAAGGTTTTTGACATCTGTTATCCCATACGCACTCAGCCACAACACACACACCAGATTACACATGTCCCTGAGAGGTATCTTCTGAATATTCCCGCCCAAACCACACTGTAGCAAGTGAAGCAAAACAACCAAACAACCTGAAAATGGCTTTGCTGACCTGTTCTCTGAGGCAGGCAATGAATTCTGATCTAACTTCAGACATTCAGCTCAGCTGGTTGTTCCCCATCTTCACCCCACCAAAAAGAAATCAAAGCTATTAATAAATAAATGAATAAATGCATATCAAAATAAGTTCTTTATGTGTATCATTCATGACACCATTATTTTTTGCTGGATGGATGAGGAGGAAAGAGCATGGATGCAGCAGAATGAGGAGTGGCATCAGTCTGTTCCAAAGCATTTTGGACCTCTGTTAAGGACAAGAAGTGCACAACTTCCCAAATGCAACAGAGCACAACTTCATTTTTTTCAGCAATATCATTTGGAAAACCAAGACACACAAAAGGTTCCCGAGCCTAGGAGGTTTAGTAAATTCAGGTCAAAAGACAAACTGTTCCAAGGGTGGTGAAGCCCTGGCACAGGCTGCCCAGAGAAGCTGTGGCTGCCCCTGGATCCCTGGAAGTGTCCAAGGCCAGGTTGGACAGGGCTTGTGGAATCTGGGATAGTGGAAGGTGTCCCTGCCCATGTCAGGGGGTTGGAATCAAATAGGCTTTAAGGTCCCTTCTAATCCAAATTATTCCATTATTCTATCCCCCGGCTTCCTTCACTCCAGATCCACAATTAATTCATCCTGGGCAAGGACTGTGTAATCCCTGACAGTCCGTGGATCTTAACCACCAAGATGCCCCATTTCAGTCCTAAATCCCCATGGGTTTCTGATCATTTGATGTAAACTGATCTCATTTTTACCTGGGAATGAGAGAAAAGGAGATTTTTAACACCTCATATCTCATTGCATGTCCCCTCCACACAACCTGGGTTTGCTCAGCACCACATCAAAGCAAAGGACACCTGCAGAGCACAGCACTGGGCTGTGGATCCCCAGAGCTTCCCAACAGCGGGCAGAGCAAGCCCCAAAATAAAAAGAAAACCCTGGAGAACCAGGACATATGTTGAAATAGACCCACAACTTGAAATGTAAAAGAGACTTCACCCAAATGTCTTGCCAAGTATCCCAGAGAAATGTTGTCAAAAAAAAAAAAAAGAGTGGGGAAAAAGTACATGTGTCTATCTGCTCAATAACATGAGGAAAATAAAATGTGCAAAATAAGACAGAAATAAAAATTTAGCTTCTTGATGTGACATTCCCTCTTGGTAAGCATCCTTTGCATTAGGGTAGCTTGGCAAAGGATATCCTCCCCATCTTCTGTTCCTACTGCATTTCAGCAATCATTAAACCCAGATATTCCAGCCAGATATTTCTTACACTCCCAGAAATGAGGAACAATAGAAAACACCAACAACTATTAAAAGGAAATGTCTTCTGAATACTCAAAGCTCATAATTTTTTTGGTGATGACCTGGAATGAACCATCTTGCACGGAAGGACCAAAAATCCAGATTCTTTCCCTGTTCAATCATCTTATAACAAAAAATGGTTTGTTTTTTTGGTGAATTTATGAAGCACTTTGGTCCACCAAGAATGCTTTGGAAAGCAAGAAATAACACAGAGTGTTGAAATTATCACAGTTCAGCTTTCTCTGCCATGGAATGAACACAGCAGGACAATCTCACTCCTTCCTCTGCCAAGCTCTGTAAGACAAGAGCATCCATAGGATTTAGTCCTGGCACACCAGGAATAAAAGGGAGTGTAGACAGCAGCATTTTCATGTCACACTCAGTGATTGTCTATCACTTTCTCTCATTTCCCTTCATCACTGTTAACACAGTTTTTTACACTGATTAATTGAAAAAAACCCACACTCTTCCACTGAATTTTATTAGCCAAACAATTATGAGATAACCAGACTCAAAAATTACTAAATTCAGGAAAGAAATAATTCTTAGAAATGACCAATGTTCCTCTGTCTTCAGAAAGTACAAAGATTGATCAAATTTCTGTCTGCTTGAGACCTAAAGTCCAAACCATGTTGGAAACAGCCTTCAGCAATTCTGCGTTGAGCAAAGCCCCTGCTCACAGTAAATAAAAACAGGGGTACAAATCAAATCCACCTTCAGAACATTCTGCAGAGTATTTCTGAGTGTGAAATAAAGTGTAATTTTATTGGGCATTAACTGCCACCACTATCAGTTTTCAGGAAGCACTGCATTCATCCCAGAAGCCAGATTTCCCCAGATGTGAAATAAATACATATGCCAGTATATTTACATTGAAAAGATTCAAAATGGAAGACTTCTGTAAACTTGTTATAATCTACTTCAGTCTTTCAATAACAGACACTGACCACACAAAATACTTTGGGCAGCATTATCAAGGAGGATCTCTTGTGGTTACTGAGCACCCTAAGAGCAACACTGTTCTCTTCTCTCTTCTTAATTATTACCTGAGAGGACCAAGACCCACCTCTTGCCCCACTACCATTCATCTGCTCTTCCACCAGCTATATCCAGGCTCTCTCAGGGTGTGAGACCATTTAATCCATTTTAAAACCTCATTTATTCTCCCCTGAAGGAACAAAGATCTTCTGCAAACACACAGAAAACTTCTGCCGATCTTCCATTTGCTGCAAAGAAAGAAAATAGGACAGACAAGCAGCCACCCTGATTAACACTCTGATTAGCATTCACCCCATCACCTGATTACCTCTGCCTGATGCAACTTTATATGGTAAAGCCCTGCTTGAATCCTTTGCAAACAAACTTCAGGCTGGGATGATGAGACATTTGGGTACTTTGCTTTCTGTGTTTCTCACATAAGCTGCTTATCAGCCATCAGATGTTGTGCACCACAGAAGCTCTGTGATGTCTGGTATCTCCCTCACTGCTGCTGTGCCAAGGGAACCACCTGGGCACCAGGGGAGGCAGCAGAGGTGAGTCTCTGAAGGGATGGCATGAAGGTTTTTACAGGCTTTGGGAATTGTAGGTGTAGGAAGCAGCAAGAGGATTTCCTTGTGGTGGAAGTGTAGGCACATTTCATTTCAGCATTTTGGTCTTCACAGTAAAGAAATAAAGTATAGGAAAATGCAAAAAAAAAAAAAAAAAAAGAGAGAGACAGGGAATTCAGCTACTATAATGGAAGAGCTTTTAGCAATTCCTTAACTGATTAGAGGGAAAACAGTTTATTGTAGTTGCACCTGTCAGTCCTGTATATTTATACAATCTTCTCACTGCTCAGAAAAGAGTGGCTTTCACAGGTAATGTGAAGAGCAGTCAGAATATCAACCTCTCATCAACCATAACTTTTCTCTTCAATCCTCCAAAAGCTCATTGCTCTTTCCCCATTTGTCTTCTTCCCACTAATCACAGAGTCACAGACTGGTTTGAGTTGGAAAAGACGTTTAAAGATCATCTGTTTCCACCCTCTGCCATGGCCAGGGAGACTTCCCACTATCCCAGCTTGCTCCAAGCCCCATCCAACCTGGCCTTGGACACTTCCAGAGATCCAGGGGCAGCCACAGCTTCTCTGGGCACCCTGTGCCAGGACCAGCACCCTTACAGAGAACATTTTCTTCCTCATATTCCATCTAAACCTGCCCTCTGCCAGTTTAAAATCATTTACCCTTGTCCCATCACTCTCTGCCCATGTAAAAAGTTGCTGTCTTTTTTCTAAAAGCCCCCCTAAGCACTCAAAGGCCACAATCATTCAGAATTGTTCATTGGTTGAAACAAAGGACCACAATTCCTTTTCTAGCCCAGCTGGGCTCAGCACAGCCAGTTCAGCCAGAAGAGAAAGAATCAGGGATGGTCCATTCTGCCTGGCACACACCTATTCACTTTGCCCCTGTATCCCTGGCACCAGCACAGAAGGATCAGGTGTGGTTAAGAGGCATCTTTAAGGTTAAGATGGGCCTTGGGGATTTTGTCATCCACCCGTGATCCCCACCCAACCTTTACAAGGCCACGTCTCTGAGGAGGAAACCTTCAGCAGGGATCATTCTCTGAAATCCCTCCCTGGGATAGTTCTGGAAACTTCATTGCACTGCGGTCAGAATTTGCATATCATTGGAAAAGTGGTGAATTTCCATTACTTAAAAAAAAAAAAAGTCAAATTGAACTGCAGTGAGGTGAAAGGGCTCGAAAATTAGGATCCCACTGGTGTTTTAACAACTCTCACCAAAACCACTCTGAGTCACTTATTCTGTAAAACACACAAAATGTGGTGGCCAGGAGTGATTGCTCTGCAAGAAAAAAAAAAAAAAAAAAACAGAAAAATAGGAACTTCCCTTCTTAAAAAGAAATGGTTCTGGAAACATTCAAGATCAGGTTGGATGGAGCTGTGAACAAGCTGATGTTGTGGAAGATGCTGCTCATTGCAGGGTGTTGGACTAGATGACATTTAAAGGTTCTTTCCCACCCAAACTACTCTTTGATTCTATGATTTTTTTGATTTCACAATGCATGATCAAATTTTTCAGATTTTACCTGGGAGCAGGAAAATGGCTACAGTAGAAATGAGTTTATTTCTGCAGGCTGCCCTATCAGAACTGCCTGGCAACTCTGAGGTTAAGCTCTGGGATACAGAGATATACTGGTGAGAAAACAAGTTTTCTGAATTTAATTTGGTTTGAAAGTGGTGAGTCGTGAAACACAAAGTAAGGGCTGGATTTTGGGCAAATAGCCCTGTCCAACCTGGCCTTGGACACTTCCAGGGATCCAGAAGCAGCCACAGCTTCTCTGGGCAGCCTGTGCCAGGGCCCCACCACCCTCACAGCCGAGAATTCCTTGCCAGTATCCCATCTATCCCTGCCCTCTGGCAGTGGGAAGCCATTCCCTGTGTCCTGTCCCTCCATCCCTTGTCCCAAGTCCCTCTCCAGCTCTCCTGGAGCCCCTTTAGGCCCTGGTAAGGGGCTCTAAAGTCTCTCCAGGCTTGTGGTGGAAGGATCTTGATCCACTCTATCACTCCCCCTTCCCAGCTGGACAGGGGACAGAAAATAAGATGGGAGACAACTCCGGGGTTGAGATAAGGCAGTTTACAATAACAAAAGTAAAATTTTGTGCACAAGCAAAGAGAAAAGAAAGATAGTTTTATTCTCTACTTCTCATCAGTGAGTGATGTCTGGCCACTTCCCAGGAAGCAGGGCTTCAGCACACAGAGCAGTTTCTCTGGAAGGCAAATATTGTAAATAACAAATGCACCCCTATTGTAAAATGCAGGAGAACCTGGTGGGAAGAAATTATGATGACCAACTCCAGTTCAGAATGCTGAATGACTTCTTTATTATAACTATGCTATAATACATTAATATACCATATAAAGGAAGATACTAAGACTACAAACCTATTTGTTCTAACTACCATATCAAACTAACTCACATTCATGATCCCATTCTCAAGAGTCCAGCCCCAGGTGGGTTGGATTGGCCATCAGGCTCAAACAATCCTCACCAGAATCCAATCAAGCAATCACCCAGGTAAACAATTCTCCAAGCACTTTGCACATGTGAAAAACAAGGAGCAGAAATAGAAATTGTTTTCTCTTTCTTTCCTCTGTGCTGCTCTATGAAAATTCCTGAGAGGGAAAGAAACGTGCTTGCCACACACCCCCTTCCTTCTTTTCTTAGCTTTTATTTGAGCTGACATCCTGTGGTATGGAATATCCTTTTGGATAACTTGGGGCAGCTGTCCTGGCCATATCCCCCTCCCAGGATCTTTCTCAATTAAATTCTGAGTTTCCCACAGACCACCACTGAACTCAGACTTAGTCTAACCTAGAAATTACCTCCACAATGCAGAATGGGTCATGCAATACTTGTATGTATTGCATTGTGTGAAGTAATAGTGCTGCTGTATTTATAGGGATTTACAATATGCACTCAAAAAGAAGAAAAATAATATAATATGTACTCTCCAGGAAGAAAAATATAAGTAAATATGTTCCTACTTGTAAATAAAACACCAATCTTATTTTACAGAAATATCATAAACTTAACTGATGGCAATTTAAAAAATGTGTAAAGTTCTCTTTTTATTTACAGAAAGTTCAGTCAGGACTCCAGAGCTCCAGCACTTGGATGGTTGCTGTGGCTGCCCCTGGATCCCTGGAAGTGCCCAAGACCAGGCTGGACAGGGCTGGGAACAGCCTGGGATAGGGGAAGATGTCCCTGCCCATGGCAAGGGATGAACACCAAAAGAGACTGATTTACCCATGAGCTTTCCCAACTGTTCTTGCCACCCAAAAGCATCCCAAGGTCAGATTTATACCTGTGTCCTTCTCTGTCCCCAAAGGATTCACCTGGACAGTTCAGGGTTTTAGATGCTGCTGCTCTCAGTGCTGTTTGCTGGGGTGCCCTGTATTTCCCTGATAAATACCAGGGTTTGTGAAGCTGGCACAAACAGCTGGACTGGATGATTTTGGTGTCAAAGTGTGTGTCTTCCAACTCAGGGTATTCTGTGATACTATGAATAGGGAGCAAAACAGCCAAGGACTGCTGGCAGCAGGATCAGAGGAGAGATCTGGGATCTTGAGGATGAAAAGAAACAGCACACCAAAGTTTGGGACTGGTATGGGTCTCTTTAAACACTGAGATGACAGAGTTTGAATGAAAATCGATGAAAATCTGCATCAAATCTGAATGCAGAATGGAAATGTCCCATGGCTGTAAAAGCAACATCTGTCTCTAGAAATGTATTTGTAGGGAGTTCACCACAGATGGGCATGGGTACTGATATAACAGGATTGTAAGAGGAGGAACTTTAAGGTCCCTTCCAAACCAAACCCTTGGATGATTCCTTCCCCCTCCCAGAAGGAAGAAGGCGCACATGGAAGGCGAGGAAAGCTCCTACTGGATTAATGAATTAATTTAATTAATGTTTAATTTAATGAATCCCATACAACTCCAGTGACACTGAGGAGGAGATGCCACAGGGCAAGTCCTGGGGTTTGGTGACACCTGGCTCCTGAGGTGCTCTTGGTTTTGCAAAGCCATTCTGTGATTCTGAGATACTCTTTGAGGGGAGAAAATGTCATCAAATGTCATCATCAATACACTCAGGTTTGGGTGCCTGAAGAATCTCAGCCAGGTAAAGTACTTAAAGAGCAACTTGCTCTCAAGAAAGCTTTTACCAGAGCGAAGAAAAGGGGTAGGTTTCCTTTCGAAAGGCTTTTGATAACCTTTAATTTTTGTTGTCATTGTTTCAGTAAACCTTTTTTAGTGTCCCAGTTTCCAGATCTCTAGCTAAGAGAATGCTATGTGTCAGAATAAAACAAATCCCTTGGGGTAACTTCTAATCTCATGAGGAAAAATCTTTTTTTCTTTTTTTTTCACTTCAGAGCACTAAGAATTACAAAATAATTATTTGGATCTTGGAAAAATCTTGAAATCAGATATTTTAAGAAGCACATTTTCTCCTCAGACCTTTGCATCTTGTCTACGACAGCTGCCAATAAACGTGTTCATGCCTTGATATAAACCATGGAAATAATTTTTTTTTTTTTGCCATTGTAGTGTTGTGGTGCATCAGCCATGTTCAAATGCTAAACTATTCACCTTTCAATTGCTTAGGTAACCCAAACCACTGACGCATTTAAGGTAGACAATTTAGGGTCAGGTTGGTTGAACCTTACCTTCCGCTGCTTCATAGGCTTTCCAAAACGTATTTTGCTTCTAAAATTGGCAATTTAACTGACCCACTTTGAAAGGATATTTCAGTAAATTGCATTAGAGAAAACCCCTTCTGAGGGGACCATTTCCTTTAACCTGCACACCTCTAACTTGAAGAGGGAAACTGAAATATACACTCAATTTCTGAAACATCAGCATCTTTTAAACAAGTGGATGTAGGTCACGGGTATCCCAGAACCCGCAAACTAAATTCTACCCTTATTTGGATCCTCCTTTGGATGGCACAAGGTGAGTAAAATTTGGACTTGGATAAATATTAAGCAAATATAACAAAAAGTGTACCTTCTCCATATAATTTTTATTAAAAAACCCACTAAAATTAGACCTGGGAAATGTTCTGATCAGCAGCTCAAGGCTGTTACACTGAGTGTCACTTCATGGGGCACATCTGGGCTATTCGTAACCCACTGTCAGAGCAAAATGATGGGAGTATTTCCTAAAAAAAAGGAATATCAGAGAGTACACTTGATGCTATAAAATCCTAGAATCATAGAATGGTTTGGGTTGGAAGGGACTTTAAATATAATACAGTTCCACTCTCTGCCACAGGCATGGACACCTTCTACTATCCCAGGTTGCTCCCAACCTTGTCCAGCTTGGTCTTGGACGCTTCCAGGGATCCAGGGAAAACCACAGCTCCTCTGGATAACCAGTGTCTTGTGTCATTTTGCATATCTCAGCCTTCACAAAGTTTCTCTGGAACCCCTCTGTCCTCTCCCTAACTTAGAAGTTTATCTACATCCAGCAGATTTCCCAAACTCCTTTCCTTAGGAACAAAACACTGCCTCATTGCACAAGAGAGGGAAAATGAAAGCAAAATTAAAAGGTGGCAAGCTCAAACAAAGTGCACTCATTTTTTGTCCTATGTGGAGAGTGAGTGACTTTTGGGAGCTCCCTATCACCAAGCATTCTGATCAATACTGAGATCTCAGACCTGAAGTTTAACCGTGAATGGAAGTAGCCCAGTTCAGAGGAGAACTGAGCTTAAGCAGGGACATTTCTCCTCAGACATCAAGAAAAATTGCAGCCCATGGGAAGAATATTAAAGGAATTTGATGGTGGCCAGCTGCCCAACACCTGCCCCATCTGGGGTGATACAGGTGCCCAACCAAGGAGTGAACAGATCCAAACCTGTGCCAGCGACATTTGGATCTGATACCTACGGCATCCAAATTTAAAATTGAATACTTTGCACCCACAAATTTGCACTGTTTGTGGTTTTGTCACCATTTGAGTGACATGGCTGAAGGAATGACATCTTCTACAGATCTAAGATATAGCCTGTATTCCACCTGAGCTAATGGAACCTATATACATACACTTCTTAATTTAGGTTATGGTCAGAAACCACAGTTAAGGTTGGGGGAAAAAACACCTACTCCAAATTATTTTGCACAACTCAGAAACTCTTATAAAAGGTCCAGCAGCAGATGTGCCCAGACACCTTCAGCTCAGCAGATCCCAGCACAAGCATCAGAAGCAGTAAGAGAAGGAAGGAAGATGTCTCCGACTTTTTGCGCTTCTCTGGTAAGAACTTGAATTCTGAGTTTATTTTCCCCCAGTTTGACAGAGGCTTATTCAAATTCTAATAGATGGAATAGGGATCTGCACCCACCTTTAAAATGGTTGTTTAAATCATTAATAATTAAAAAACTTGAAATGTGAGAATGCTCAAGGGACAGCAATGAGACTGTACATCAGTAACATGAGCTCCCTCAGCATTTTCTGAGGCAAGAAATACATTGAAAACTCAACCTTAGAGTGCCTTTCTTTTAGTTATACCCTTTCTGCTGTCTTCTGTATTATATTATTTTCTATAATTTAGCATTACAACCAGATTACAGCTGGGTGTAAATATAACTGTCAACACTGTGAGAATCAGTTAATGAGAACAAAAGTGGATGTGACATACAGCACATTTTTCTATAATTACTCCAACCTGCAGTAGGGGCTTTAACCACCAGTTAGGATGAATTTCACACCTGTCTTGTGTCCTAAATGTACCAATTCTCTCCAGCTCAGAGCCCTGCTCCTCGTGCTGCTGGCCATGCTGTCAGCCAGCAGCCCTGCCCAGGGGAAGGTGATCAAGCCTGGGCTCAAGCCAGAAAATCTCTTCAAGCAAGCATCTGCTGGATGCCTGACCCAAAAAGACTCAAAATTCCCCCAAACTGTGAGAGTCAACCTCAGCATCAGCAACACGAACCAGGACACCAAAGCCAGCCCGGATGTCAGCAGCCGCTCTCTGGCTCCGTGGGATTACAGGTATGATCCCTGCCCCTATGGACTGGAAAAACATTGGATGACCTGGGCAAGAAAAATACTTTCATCTCTATTTTCAGTGCTTTACAGTTGAGAGATTTTGGAAATATGAGGGTATCCATGTCTATATAATCCTTTGAAAGAGAACCAGTACAGAAAGCAGCACAAAAAACCCCACGTGGCGTAGGCAATATACAGAAGGCAAAGCAAATGACTTTTATAATTTAATAATTAATTTGTATACTGGGGCAAGCTTTATCTTCTAAAGCATTTTTTTATATAAAACATCATTATAAAATATCTCAGAGAGTTAATATGACACCAAATTCAACAGTGGATTAACACCAACTTTTCGAGTTTTGGGGAGGAACTGAAGGATTTGGGGTCCGTTGGTTGAAGTGACACATTGGAAAGCTCAAATAATTTCTGATAAGTCTTTCAAAGTCAGTACCTGCTTGAAGAAAATCCTCTGCAAAGGCAGTTGCACCCAGCCATACATTTTAAAATATCCAGTATTTAGTTACTTACATTTTATGTTGGAAAAACCTTCAGTCTTGGAGAATCTCTGTAGGCAATGCACCCCATGATGCACAGGTTCCCAAGCAGGGAGCCCAGAGTCATCCAGGCCATCGTGCCTTTGGATTCAAACCTTCTCTTTCCTGCCAACCCACAGGATCGACGAGGACCACGACCGCTTCCCGCGGCTGATCGCGGACGCCGAGTGCCGCCACACCCGGTGCGTGACTCCGGAGGGGCAGCTGGACCACAGCCTCAACTCCGTCCCCATCATGCAGGAGATCCTGGTCCTGCGCAGGGAGCAGATGGGCTGCCAGCAGTCCTACAGGCTGGAGAAGAAAAAAATCACCGTGGGCTGCACGTGTGTCACCCCCTTGGTCCAGCACCAGGCCTGAAGGGAGCCGGAGGTGCAAGAGCAAGGAGCCACAGGGAACTTCTTGTGTGGAAGGGGCCTGATCCAGCCTCCAAAAAGCTGAATCAAGCCATAAAATTCGTCAAGAATACATCAGAATATATTGAAAATTAGGTGTCTCGGTTAAAAAATAATGTTTTGCCCCAAAATCTTGCACTCCACAGATTCAGATCCCAGACACCTTCATGTGCCAGGCTGAAAAGTAATGGGAACTCTATCCATCCTTAGTTTACACTTTGAAATGTCTATTTATATAAATCTATTTATGTTGTTGGAGAATCTAATATTAATGTATTATCCTAATATATATATATTTTTAAACTATTAAGGTAATGTTTATTTATCTTTGTGTAATAAAAAAAAAATTAGTGAAAATCTCTTTGGTATTCTCCTTTCTTTCTAAAGAAGTGTTCCTGATAAGGCAAGAAATCACTCTATCATGACCATAGAAGAGATTTACATGATGTTAAAGCCTCCAATTCTCTTGATAACATCTACCTCTGCAGCAGTAGAATGTAAAGCCCATGGGAAAAAAAATTAGGGAAAACACCATTTTACCAATAGAGAAGCTAAGATACCTGGAGGGGAATTATTCACAAAGTGGTATCAAAGAGATTAAAGACAGACAAGCAAAACAAGAAATTTCTACTGGGTAATTACCTAGTTAACCACCTAATTATCCGACTGGAAAAGGATTTTAAAGATGGGTTCAAAACTTTGAATGCTTCTTTGGGGGGAAAGAAACTCCCTCCCCTAAAACAACAAGTGCATTTCCCCTGCTGAGCTTTAACTTCACTCCAAAATTACCTGTGAATCTCAGTCCAACCCATCTCAGCCCATTTTCCATGGAGCAGAGACACCACCGGGGTACACAGGAGGAGGCTCACGAGAGTCAGGTGGGTAACTGAAGCAATTAACCACATCTGGCTGATTGCAGTCGTGATTTTCTCTGTGTTCCTGTCCCTCCAACACATTTTCAGCTCTTCAAATGTGGAGCACCCTCCCACAGCACTTCAGCTGCGGTTGGATGGCGCTTGCGTGGGTGGGTGTCTGTCACAGCAATTGGGTTTATTTAAAGCACACTTGGGTTAAAAGTGCCCCAGTGAACATGTTCCATGTTTCAGAGGGCAGGGCTGGCTGGTGAAGATGTGGATGTTTTGTTTGCTGCTGTCTCAGAGAGGTGTGGCCCTGCTGAGGCACTGGCAAATGCAATAGCAAATACAGAACTTGTGGAGACACAGAGCTCAGGGCTGAGTCTCTAACCAGAGGGACGGTCCTCCCGGGTGAAAGCATCTTCTCCAGATCCAGCTGTGATCATCCCAGCTTTTGCTACTGGGGATTTTTCCCTCCAGCCATTCCAGTGAGCCCAAACCCTCCCTAACCTACTCAAGGTGGGTCATCCTGTACAGTAAACCCACAGCACAGCCACACCATTCCCTGACCTGGCAGATAAACACTGGACCAAGGAAATATTGATTAATTCAGGCTGACCACAGTACCTGCAATCACAGCAATTAACTCCTGCCTACACCATTAGTTACCTTCAAACATTGATATAACTTTGCTTAAACATAGAAATCTAGGAGTGTATATGATCCTAACTTAGCTAGTTTCTGACCTTATCTCCAGTTATTCTTCCTTAAGGTCTCTTGCAGGTCCTGAAGTTTAACCCAGCTGACCCTCCCACAAGTATTAAGCAAGAATGGACTTAAAAAAAAAATCCTAAACCAAAAAACATCAAGGAACACTTATCCTTCAAGGTTTTCAAATATTTATACAAATATCAGTCCAGGAAAATTGAAACAGAACTGACTTCCTTGTTGTTTAGATAATCTTTGAATGTCCTACCGCTCCTAGAAGGAGTGTTGTCAAATTATCTACAATTAGCCCAAGTAACTTCCAACTGTTAAAATCACAGAGAGAGTCCAGCCCTTTCTTCCCTGGAAGTCATGTGCCACTAGCTGGAGTTTGCACATATGTAGTGGGGACTGGAAAGTGCTGAGAGAGCTATACTGAGGTGGAAAAACTCAGAATCAGGCCAGAAAGAGATGACATAGCTGGATCATGGAAAAGCAACAGCTTTCTGCTGACAGACTTCACAGATCAGCATCATCATCATGGAATGGTTTGGGTTGGAAGGACCTTAAAGGTCATTTACTTCCAACCTCTCTGTCATGTGCAGGGACACCTTCCACTACCCCAGGCTGCTCCAAGCCCTGTCCAACCTGGCCTTAGTGAAGATACACCAGTCTCCCTTGCATCAGCATGATTTTTGTTGAATCAATTAGCAACCCAGCTAAATCTGAACCTTAGGACTCAGATAGGACAGAACTACTTTTTATTTATTTGGACAACTCTTTGCTCACACCTACAGGCTGCTTGGGTGTTCTACATGCTCCTGCAGAAGCATTTAATAGGTTAATTAATAAGCTGGATTTATAGGGCCAGAGGACTGTTTTCTTTCCTACTGCAAGATTTCTCCTAACTCCTAGCATCATGAGCCATGAAATTTTCCTTCACAGATTTCCTTCCTTGCTATGTTCAGTTGGAAAGGCATGGAATAATCCCAAATCAATGCATCCTGACAAGGGTGACCTCATCAGTGTCCTTATTCTTCTACAGACAGTAATGATCACAATGAGAGACCAAAGAGAGGAGTGCTCCTCTTTCACCTATGCACAGCTCTTATGAGTTTGGGGTTCAACAGGTAAAAGGTTGTTCCTCCTTGTTTTCAAGAGTTTGAGTGCAAATTTCTGCTAATTTGATGCTCTTAAATGATATCGTCATTGGAGAAAAGGGGGCGGAACTGCTGCAAAAGCCTCTCCAACATAAAAGTTTCCAGTCCAGCACTGCTTCCCATCTCAGTTTCATGTCAGTTTGCAAAATCAGAGCATCAGTGACTTTGCAACCTGGAGTAAAAGCAACCAGAAAGGGAAGTTTGAACTTGGATTTTTTCAGATAATCACGCTCATCATTGCCACTTATCAAAGCAATCTGGATAGAAACCAGATGCTTCTAAAAGGTGCTGCAGATTCAGCTGTAATGAGGGCCAAGAACAGAAGTTTCAGAAGTCTGAAGTAAAAAGCCACCCTAAAAAATTATAGGGTCAAGTTAGAGAGGAGATAAACTATCTCTATTCATTTACCAGAACCGGGAACCTTGATCATGATACAAATATATTGTGCTTACTAAGAATGCAGATAAAACAGAAACATGATGGTTTGTACTGATTTTACTCACTCATAGAAAGCTCTGCCCAGGAAAACAGTATTTTCTCAGTCTATGAGCCCCAAAGTGTGTCAAACATATTTTTAGTATTTTGTTGAAGTTATAGAAAAAGTAGAAAAGCTGAGCCACTTTTCTGAAAGAAGAATATACAGTTACACCAAAAGCAAGAAGAGATTTCTCTGATGAGCTGAGGACCTAAACCAGCTGCTCCTTTCTAGCCCTGGAAGTATGGGGAATAAGAACTAGAACTAGAAACTATGAAAACTAGAACTAGAAAATATGAAAAAATGTTTTTAATCATAGAATATACTGAGAGGACCCACAAGGAGCACTGAAGTCCATCTCCTGGAACTCCTCTTTGTGAGCTGCAAAGGCAGAAAATGTAGTCTGTGTCTGGTGCTGGACCTGGCTGGCATCCTCTCAGTTCCTGACAGCCAGCACCAGCACATGTCCCATCCCCACCAACAGCTCTGGCTCTGCCAGGTGGTACCAGACAATCACAGACATTTTAGGCAGGCTTGAGGTTTTTTTGTCACTGCCTTGCAACAGTAGAAAATGCAGAATCAGCCCACTCATTCTTCTCAAGCACAAGGTTAAAAATAGTATTGAAGGAAAAGGGACAAGGAGATGGAAACAACAGGAGATTGTAGCATTATAGAATGGTTTGTGTTGGAAAAGACACTAAAGATCATCTCATTCCATCCTCCTGCCATGGGCAGGGACACCTTCCACTATCCCAGGTTGCTCCAAGCCCCATCCAATCTGGTCTGGACACTTCCAGGGATGGAACAGCCACAGCTTCTCTCTCCCACTGCCTCACCACCCTCAGAGGGAAGGTCAAGGAAAGTCTCCTGTTTTGGAGGCGATGGTGACATGGGAGCACGTTTGTGGTCTGGTCTCTTGAGCCATCTCCAGAACCTGCAGCTGATACAGAAACTTATCCTATCCTCTGTACCCATCATGTTGGCACCAATCCAAGATCCCCACAGGACTGCTTAAAATATTGCTCATCACCTTAAAATTTTGCCTGCAATGTCAAAATCCCAATAAACCATGTCAGTTTTCTAGCCATTAACCCTCTGCCTTACCAAACAGATAATTCTTGGGTTTTTTCAACCTTTTATCTTGGCACCTTTGCATTCTTTACATAATTAATTTTGTAACACTTTCCAAAGCGGTGATTTTTGTGGAACAGGTTGCTGTGGCCTTTGAACACTCCCAGGAGCACCTGCCTGTGGTCAGAGGTCCAAAGAGGCCTGAGATACTTTCTGGTCGACATGACCACAGGTCACAGCACAGGTCTGGGAGGAGGCACCTACCTGTGCTGGGTCACTGCTGTGCCCCCCAGCCCATGGTAGTGCAGGGGGCTCTGCACTGTGCTCGATCCAACATCCCACGGGAGCTGCCACACCAGGAGCAGCTGCCAGAACACACAGCCAAGGGGAGCAGTGAGCAGAAAAACAAAGGTAGGAGATTAGAGAGAGGAAATCAGGAGAAAAGGAATAGGAAAGGCCACGAGGCTCAGGTACCAACCTGTGCCTGGAGGCTGCTTAGCCCAGCAGGTTAGAGGAAGACACTGTGGCACTGCTGCCACACCTCCAGCTGTGTCTTCTCCTCCTGGTAAAACAATCCCAGTCCCTGCAGGCTGCTCCAAGCCCCCTTTCAGAGCCAGAGATGCCCAGATGGGCACCCAGGGTCTGGGACCACTGCTGCAAAGGGAACAAACCAAGCAAAGCCTTTAGCAAAGGCTGTGAATTGCACTTGCTCTCGGTGCTGATATGACTGTGCTGTTTACAAGAAGCATAAATTTGTTTGTCAAGGCTGCTGACTCATGGAATAACAGGGTGGTTTATGTTGGAAGGGACCCTAAAGATCATCTAGTTCCAATCCTCAAATTAATAGATTGTTGGCAGCAAAACCAGCATCCAAAAAATAACCAGGCTTGTATCTATGAGCTGCTGCACTCTAAAAATGATGCCATTAGGAGGAAACAAACCCCGCATACAAGTAATGCCTCCCTGAGTGGTGTGTGGTTTGCAGTCGAGTGCTCTGCCTGCAAAACCTCATGACCCATGGGTGAGACTTCCTTAATTAGCCACCTATGTATTTTCCTAATTAGCTACTTCATTAGCCATCCAGTCAGGACCACTCTTGGGGTAAGCCGGTGGGTGTTTAGGAGCATCAGCACAGGATGATGCCATGAACCCCATGTCAAAGGAATGATGACTGAGAGGAGAGATGCAGAGTATTTTTCTCCCTGAAAAACAAGTGAGGGCAGCCCCACAAGGCAGGTTTGTGAAGAGAAGTAGGTCAGGAGTAAGAAGCAGGTTGCGATTTCCTGGTCAGCGGTTACTGAAAGAGGAGACGCCTCCCTGGGCTGGCTCCGCACCACATGAAGAGCTCGGTGGTCATAACGAAACAGCTGCTGCCACAAACGGTGCAGATGCTCCTAACAGAATGAGAAGGGCACCCACGGATGGTTGGAGTGGGTCCCAGTGACCCACGGGGCACAGAACACACCTCAGACTCAACAAAGAGCACCAGAGGATGTAAGAGCCTGAATGAGAGATGCGGGACTTCAGGCGGCTCTTCAAAATGCAGTTTTTTGTATCCAAGATGGTACAGCAGTCCAGGGTCGTGGGTGACAGAGCCTGTGCCTACAGCTGTCAGCTCCAGCTGCAGACAAGTCTGAAGACCCTTTAATTTTGGTTACAATGCATTATATACTTTTCTTTGCTGAGCATCTTAATAAACCAATCTATACCTTTACTTTTACCTCTAGTCTATCGTAACTACTATAGTTATCATATTCATGTTACTATTCTCCAGTCACAAAAAGTTAGTATGTTACAGTTTAAGCTAGAAGTTGTCTTTCAGTTTTCTTGCAGTGGAAAATTCTGAGACCTTTTTTCTACTTCCAACATGGACAATCTTGTTTGTCTGTGGCATCTTTTTGCTTGGTAAAAACATCTTCTGTTTGTGGTGGGTTTATCCTTTGCTTTAAGCCATAAAATCCCCTTCTAACTAACATACCCTTTGCCTTCTTAGTTATCCAGTAAGACTGGCTCAGCAATTCTTTTCTCCTATATCAAAATTTGCTTTCATTTCCATTCCTTCTTCAGATTCTACATTCAAAAAAATCTTTCTGCCAAGCATGCATATCTGATAAACTTTCTTGTCAAACTTTCATCCGTCCCAACAAGAGGAGACATCAAAGAATTGTAGAATCACAGAACTGTGGAATGTTTGGGGTTGGAAGGGAACTCAAACACCATCTCATTCCATCCCCTGCCACCTTCTGCTATCCCAGATGGCCCAAAGCCCCACCCAACCTGGCCTTGATTAATCTAGACCCAACAACTCACCTGGCCCACCCTGAGGAGGAAACCCAGGGTCTACCTGCACCAGGTGGATCTGATTTAAAGTGGTTTCTGTGCAGTCAAAATGAAATACTAGAATGCCTGTGTGGGTTTGTCCTGATTTAAATGTAAAAGGAAATGCAGGCTTAAAACCTCCTACAGCAGAAACCAAAGCAGACATCTGAGAGCCTGGCTCAGCTCTGATAGAAGAGGAGCAATGCCAAAAAAAAAGCAATATTGCAGTAATTTGATAAAAGAGTAGATAGTTATAGGATCATGGAATATCCTCAGGGACACAAGGATCACCCAGTCCAACTCCTGAAGAGTGAGCTGTGCCAGGCTGTGCTCCTTGTGCAGCTCAGGGAGGGAAGGGAGAGTTCCTCATTTCCTAAGGCAGGACACCTCAGCTCAGCAGGAAACCACGCCCTGCAGGTACAGTTCCTGGTTCCTTGATGCGAGGGATCCTCATCCACGCTTTAATCCCAGCACCTGAGAATTACCTGCCTGGAGAGCACTGGGATGAAGCCATCTGACATCTCCCTGCATTCCTGCTCAGCCAACCATTCAGCTGGGAGAGGAGAAAGTTGTTTACAGGGATGAAAGCTTGCCTGGAGGAAGATAGGACAGACTTTTCCCAGCTCTAATGAACCACCCCAAATTCTGGCTGCAGCCCTGGAATGTGACATCTCCCGTCTCTTTTCCCACCATTCCTAGAGACCATCCCAGATATCTAAAAAAACCTCATTCCATTGCCACCACTGCCTGCAGAACCTCCCTTCACTGCTTTCAGCCTCTTCTTTGAGACTTTTCATCTATTTAGGCTGCAAGTTCTCTTCTGGTCCTTCTTACTCATCTCACTGCACAGGAAAATACCCAATCTGTGCCGAAATCTCTCAGTGCTACTACAGCACAAACCCATTCTCTGTGTCTCTTATGATTCTGAACTACCATGAAAAACTATTTTTAAAATAAAATATTTTTATTCAGCAGATAAGTTATTGAATAAATACAGATTAAATTTATCAATTTTTTTCTACTCTGAGCACAGACAGAGCCATAAATACAGCCATAAATAGAAGACATAAATAGAAATATAGATATCTGTTGGTTCTTTACCATTTTAGCACTCAACAAGTGGAATCAGTTACCTCCCAAAATGTTTTGCAGTAAATCAGTTGTAGCAGTGACATAAACCCAGACTGTGGTGACAACCAGGCCTGGTGGCACCAATGTCTGACTGACAGCCCAGTGAGCAGGGATGGCCAGAGAAGGGAAATGGGATAGGGATGAAGAAGGGAGGGAGAAGATGCAGGATGAGGAATTTTTTATGGCAGTGCTGGTGGGCATGTATTCCATTAGGGCAATTTACTGCCAAGGACAACTTCAGAAACTATAATTAGTTTGGTTCACCAAACTGATATAAACCACAATGGAAAATAAATTTTTAAAAAGCACTGCTTGGGGCCACAAATGAAACTCTTCCTCCCTTTCACCCTCAGCTACCAATGATCCCCATCCTGAAATCCATAAAAGAACAACAGCAAGAATCGTGACTTTCATGAGACAATTTGCTCAGATTTGGAAGGGGAATGATGCGTTGAATTCCTGGAGTGCGAGGCGGGCAGCTGCGGGATTTCACCAGAGGGATTTTTATGGGAAATACTTCCTCTTCCCAAGGTTGCCTGCCCTGATGGCTGCTGCTAGGACTGGTGCTGGATGACGGGGGTGACGCAGGTGCAGCCCACGGTGATGATCCTCTTCTCCAGGCGGTAGGAGGGGACGCAGCCGCGCTGCTCCCGCCGCAGCACCAGGATCTCCTGCTTGATGGGCACCGAGTTGAGGCTGTGGTCCTCCTGCCCCAGGGGGCTCACACAGCCCGACAGGCGGCACCGGGCATCGGCAATCACCCGCGGGAAGCGGTTGGGATCCTCGTCCAGCCTGGGAATGGGGACACAAAACTGATTTAAGCACTTGGACGTCGTGGTTTGGTAGGATCTTCTTGTTCGTATCTCCATCATCCTATTTAACCTATGTGCTCTCACTGTGAGACACAAAGGATTTCCTTATCCTCAGTGGTTTCACAATGATTTCCTAGAAACTGAATCAGTGCTGGGAGGGTAATATTGCTGTATCATTCTTTAGGAGCTGATGAATGGAGTGGAGCTGGGTTAAACAATGCAGAACTCACAACTGGCCTATTCACTTCTGTTTGGTCTTAATTTCAGCATGTGGATGTTTCTTTCTGTTAGGAAGATGTGAAATGTCAATGTACTCACATCTTTCTTTTCATAGAGGAATAATTATTTTCATTATTATTTCAACCTCATGCAGCACTAAAAGCTCAGGCCAGAGGAGTTAGAAAGTTGCTCAGAGGAGCTGGGAAAGTTCCAGGAGCACCAGGAGGGGCTGGGAGAGCTGGGAAAGGGGCTCAGCCTGGAGAAAAGGAGGCTCAGGGGGGACCTTCTGGCTCTGCACAACTCTCTGACAGGAGGGGACAGCCAGGGGGTCAGGCTCTGCTTCCAGGGAACAAGGGGCAAGAGGAAACAGCCTCAAGTTGCTCCAGGGAAGGTTTAGATTGGATATTAAGAAAAATCTCTTCCCTGAAAGGGTTGTTAAGGCCTAGCACAGCTGCCCAGAAATTATCATCCCTGGAGGGCTTTAAAAGCCATGTTGCTGTGGCACTTGGGGACATGGGTCAGTGGTGGCTCTGGCAGTGCTGCGGAAATGGTTGGACTCAAAGACCTCAGAGGGCTTTTCCAGCCTCAGTGATTCTAACAAGATGATTTAAAACCATTCCAGGATAGCCCCTTGCACTGCAAACAGTTTCTCCTGAAGAAATCCCAAGAAACATCAGAAGGTCTGGGTGTGTCAGGAAGTGTTTGCAATATTCATGGGACTCTGGGCATAGGCTGAGAATGAACCACAGCCACCACAAAAACCATCTGTGGCACAGCCCTCATAATTTAGAGAACAACTGAACAATTACCTGTAATCCCAGGGAGCGAGAGACCGGTTCCTGACATCATGGACCATCCCAAAGGCATGATCTGAGTTGCTGATCCGAATGTCAACATTCACTGTTGTGGGGAATTTGGGATCCTTTTGGTTCAGGCAACCTTCCTTCAGCCTTGCAGAGGCACCAGCCTTTCTGTGGGGTGAGCTCCTCACTGTGAGGGCTAAAACCAGCACCAAAACCAGTGATCTGAACTGGGAGAGAGAAAGGTGTCGTTAGTTCTGCCCAGCCAGGAAAGAGAGAGCACCAAGAGCCAAGTCTTGGTTAGACTGGATCATCTTCATACTTATATTTGTGTGAAATGGGCCAAGATGAGCAAATAGCAAAATTATGTTAATAAAACTCATCATAACTGATGCTAAACCCTGATTTAAATGCTGGTTCACAGTTGATTCTTCACTACGAAGAGCACCTATCCAACAAGATGTGAAGATCCTACTCTGTGGTCACACAGCACCATCTTTTAATCTAAAAACTGGGGTAAGGACTCAGCTGACCCCTGTGCCTAAGCTTAAAACCTTGCCCAGCCATGGCTTTCTCAGGACAATAAAAACTGGCCACCCACAGCCAACTGATGGAAATACCTGTTTTCCCAAGAAACTGTAGGATTCTTGGGCAATTTCCAGTTGGCAGAGTTTTAGTAAGTATTAGAATCATAGACTATCCTAAACAGAAAGGAAACCACAAGACCAGTTCCTAAAAAGAAGCCAAAATAAATGCAGGGCTTTTACAAAAATCACAGGAACTGACAGTGCTGCAAATGCTACCCAGGCTGAAATTCAAATGCATAGGTATCCACAGTGCAGTTTCAGCAGTTTTGATAACATGTTGTCTGCAAAAAGGATTCTGCCAATCCCACATCAGCAGTGCTGATGAGATAAATAAATAATGGGTTTATTATGCCCGTGCTAGCATGCCCTTGTCACTCAGTCACCAAGCAGCTGCATCAAACACACCCAGCATCCCATTCAGCTCCCAGCAAGGTTAGAAGGGTTTTCTGCACAAATCAGGGGATCTGCACTCTGCTTTCTCTCTTGCAGCAAATACATCTTATCCTTTATTTTAGATATAAGTACTTACCCCAGCAGAGCTACTGAAAGCCATGGTAACCTCCCTGCTGCTTTGGGTGGATGTTAGGGTGACAGGACAAGAGAATTCTCCTTCTCTGAGACCCTTTCAACCCTACTTGTGTCTCAAAGCCAGTGGTGCTCTCCATTTTATAGCAAAGCTGAGGCACTGCCATCCTTTCCATTGCAGCACAGCTGGCTTACCTAACCTGAGGTTAGGAGCTGATATTGCAATTTTTAGCCCACTTCCTCCCTCTAACTCTGAAAAAGGGAAGGGCAAATACTACTACCAGCATCCCAAATCAGCCAATACCATTTGTTCAGGCAGATCAAGAGATAAGAAAGAAAAAAAAAAGGCAAATTATTCAGGCAGGTGTTTTTTTTTTTTCATTCCTTTCCACTCCCCTCTTTCTAATAATAGTTTCACCACAAACTCGTGTGGATGCACTTCCACGTTGCCTCAAACAAGCCCAACAGCAGAGATCAGCAAACTGCAAAGTCAGGCACCCAGCAAGGGTTTCAAAATGAGGGCATGACATGGAACCTCAACTATTGTAGATGCAGGCGAACCCAGTGGGAAGAAATGACGATGTCTGACTCAATTCAGAAGGCTGAATTATTTCTTTATTATAATTATGCTAAAATACATTAATATACTATATAAAAGGAGGATACTAAAAACTACATACTACTTTCTCCTACTCTATCTCTAAACTAAACTAAACCAACTCATGACCCTCTCGCAAGAGTGCAGACACAGGTGGATTGGATTTGCCATCAGGCTCAAACAATCCTCACTAGAATCCAATCAAGCACTCACTCCAGGTAAACAATTCTTCAAACACATTCCACATAGGAAAAACAAGGAGCAGAAATAGAAATTGTTTTCTCTTCCATTTCTCTCTGTGCACCTCTATGAAAAATCCTGAGAGTGAGAGAAATGTGCTTGACACATCCTCACTTAATAATTAACAGGAGAGGGAGGCATGAAAATAGAAGCAGAAACAGGATTCTGCATCCTGAAAGAAGAAGCTACCAACTGGAAAGTTTGTGCATGTGGTGTTTCCCTGGAGCACCAGCAGGTCTCTTAGGGAGTAAAAGCCATTTTTATGTCAAAAAAAAAAAACCCACCCACATAACTGGATGAAGCTTATTTGTGGAGAAAAGCCCTGAGAGAAACCCTTCCCAAAGCTATGTAGCCAAGCTGGAAGCAAAGCACTAAAGTGTAGGACTCTTCACACAAATTCATCTTTAGTCATCCAGGGAGTCAACAGATTAATGACATTTTCAGTCAAAAAAAACAGTTCCTACAAAAGACATTTCTTACAAAAAAAATCAGAAACCTCTTAAAAATTCACAGAACTTTCCAAGGGACCAATGGTGCCTGCTCTGTTGTGGTTTCACCCTCTCTCTTATCCCCTAAATTATCAGACTAGCTCAGAAATATGAGCCTTGAGAGAGGGGAAACATTAGGAGAGGGGAAAAGTTGAAAAGAGGCAGCTTACCCCAAATGGTGGATGTTACAGCTCTTTATTGCATGGCCGAGGGGGAAGAGTGCCGGGGTAGGAGAGCTGGGGTAAGAGACCAAACAGGAAAAGTCAGGGGTTTATCTAGGGTCTTCACAGGGAGGGTTTCTTGGCTCTCTGCCAACCCTGTTGGGGCATGAAGGAGGGTTTCAGGGATATCAGATATGATGCCACAGGGTCCCGGGGAAGGGGGAAAACATGGCCTGAGCGGAACGTAACACCTCCCCCTTATTTGTTTAACAAAGGTACAGGAATTCACTGGGCTCCATTTAACCCTGAGTATTGGTTTCCCACCACCTACAGTCGGTGGCGCAGTCAGACCTCCTCAGGTTTGCCAATTCTATGTGGTTGACTTCTGAGGTAGAAGGTATGAGACCCTTGATAGTTTTGAAAATCAAGTGACTCAGGATCCCGAACGCCAAGGTTACAAGGAACAGAATAACAAGGAGTAACAAAATTGATCTAACAACAGATGCCCAGCACCCTGTGAGTCCCCAGCCTTTGCACAGTTGTTTGAACCAGTCCTCGGATTCTTGCTTCACCTGTCCGATCAGGCTGTTCATGCTTCGAAGGGCAGCATGGATGTTTGGAGCTTTTGTATTCAGGTCCATGCAACAAAGTCCTTCGAATTCCTTGCATTCATGTCCATGCAGTAACAAAAGGAAATCTATAGCAGCACGATTTTGAAGCGTGGCCTGTCTGGTAATTTCCTCGTCTTCTAGGAGGGAGCTGATGGCAGCAGACGTCAAATTTGCCTGTTTGACAACCCAGCACTCTAGGTGGCCCAATTCACCCAGAGCCTTGGCTACTGCGGGACAATAGTCCTTGCAAAGATCTCCAGGCCCAGGTATCTCCAAGGTGGCATCCTTTGAACTTTGCTTTTCTGCAATTGAAATCCAACAGAAGTTAAAATTTCAACCACTAGGTCAAGCATGTATTGGAGTATAGAGTCATTGGGGGCACACACGAGCACATCATCCATGTAGTGAAGGATGATGGCATCCTTTTCTCTGCACGTACCAGAGACAGCAGTGATGCTAAATACTGTTGGTATATGAAAGGACTGGATTTTAGACCTTGGGACAAAACTTTCCAGTGATAGCGTTTCATTGGGGCTTCCTGATTGATGGTAGGGACTAAGAATGCAAACCTCGGGGCATCTTCAGGGTATAATGGAAGAAACAGTCCTTGATGTCAAGGACAGCCAATTGCCAATCTGGAGGGAGCATTGCTGGACTAGGCATCCCTGGTTGGAGTGGACCCATGTCCTCTACAATTTTGTTTATTTCTCTGAGATCGTGGAGCAATCTCCACTTGTCCTTCCCAGGCTTCTTTATTACAAAGACTGGGAAATTCCAAGGTCTATCTGTCTCTTGTAGGTGTCCTTGAGCCAATTGCTCCTCCACAAGTTTCTCAAGCACCTCGAGTTTCTTGATGCTCAAAGGCCACTGTGCTACCCACTTTGAGGGGTTATCCAACCACTTCAACTTGTGGGCAGGGCGTGCCACAGTGGCTACTTCCAAAAATCCTGGGGTGTCCTAGGAATGATTAACTGGACTCCCCATTGGGACATGGTGTCTATCCCCCACAGTGGAGCCTAATAGTCTGCCACAAATGGGTGAACACTTGCCAATTTCCCGTCAAGTCCCTGAATTTGCACAACATTTTTTGAAATTTTTGCCAATGTGGTTCCTCCTATGCCCTGAAGTTTGCCTGCCACAGGTTGCAATTCCCAATGTGATGGCCACATGGTCTTAGGTATTACCGTGATGTCTGCGCCCATGTCCAGAACCCCTTCCACATGAAGGTGCTCTAACCTATAGGCTAGGTTGCATGCCATCAAGGGTTTATCCTCTCCTACCACCTCTGCCCAGTAGACTTCTGGTGATTTTCCTTCTGCTGTTGTTTTTACTGGGATGGGAATGGCTTGGGCCAAAATTTGCCCTTTTTCTAGGTAAAGTGGAGGGTGTTTGCAGTGTGCCAACAGCATAAGGCTTGTTATCGTTCCCTTAGTATTCATGGGAGCTACTTCAATCTCTGAAGGTGTGTGTGCTGTATCTCCAATGACAAAATACTCACTGTCTGGCTCCGTTTGGTATGCCTGCAGGTCCTGTGAGCTGTGTGAAAGGTCCACTATAATGACTTCCCAATCAGTAGATCTGAAATGAAACCCTTTGGCAGTTACTAGGCGAGGTCTGCCTAGCAGCTGCCAAACCTTGTTAGTTTTACATTTTGCATTTTTATCTTTCTGCCCCCCCCCCCCACCATGAGTTCCGTTCTCCCCCTTATTTGTTAAGAGAGAGGCATTTTCCCGTGTGGGTCCCGCTATATTTAGATCTTTGTGCGTATTTGTGTTAGCCACGGGCACACGCTGTGCACTCAGTTTTTTTGTTTGTTGAACTTTCTCTGGTTTTGGTTTTGAGGACACTCTGACGAAGTGTCCTGGTTTCTTGCAACGGAGGCAGATGACGTGCTGCAACTGGTCTGATGACATTGGTTGTCTCCTTGTACCGGTGCGGCTGTGGCAGCAGGCTGTGCTTGTGCAGCAGGTGTATGTCTGTCAGGGCTATCGAACATCTCTGCTCTCCTGGTGCAGGCGTCAATCATCTGAGCCAAACTAGGTGGTGGGTCTAGAGGAAGGCTGAGGATAATTCTACAGCAGGTCTCATTTGCATTCCTCTGAGCCATTTCTTTAATCAGCTCTGTCTGTACCATAGAGTCCTGCACCTGTCTTTCCACTTGGGTTATCAATCGATCCACAAACTGCAAAAAACTCTCTGAAGGAAACTGTTTAATGTTAATATAGCTGCCTTTAGCCTCAGCTACTGGCAATTGATAGAATGCTTTTTCTGCAGTGTTACAGATTTTTTCCAAAACCGACCTAGACAACACCCGAGTTTGTTTTTCTGGACAATGCAATGGACCTGTACCACATAAATGGTGCATTGTAATAGAGTTACCCTCATTGTCCATTGTGTCACTGGGTGTTTGTTGTATTTCCTGTAAAACTGCTGTTAAAGCAGACTTCCGTTTATTTTCCCATATCTCATATTCAGAAGGTGTTAGTAATCATTTAAATAAATCAGTAATATCTTTAGGTACCATTTCATTGGAATTAAAGGTTGCCCTCAGGATGCCCTTAAAAATCTCACTTGTTCTCCCAAATTCTCTCTGTATTTTACAAATCTCTGTTTTGTCTCTATATGCTAGTGGTTGGTATGTTCTGGTACCGTTTCTTCTACCGAGATAAACTACAGGTGCAACAGATGGTATTATTTCATTTCCCATGTCCATCGAGGCAGCAGTGCTTCCCCCCACCACCCCCTGGGTCCCAGTTAGAGGTGGGTCACCCGACCCTCTCCCGGGCTGTGTCTGCCCCGTTGGAAACCCCTGCACTGCCAGCGCTGTTCTGGGCTGCTGAGCTGCTCTGCCCTCCTGCCGCGCCATTTGTGCTGAGCGCTGTGTCAGAGCCGGCCCCGTCCCCATTGCCGAGACAACCCGGGGGCAGGCACTGATAAGGAAGGGTGGGGGCTGTCGGTGGCCAGCAGGGAGTGGGGGAAGGGAAAGAATGTGGGGGGGGAGGGAAGTTCAGAGAGAAGGACACATGGCCGGCGCCATGCTGTGGCCGCGTGTCGCCCAGAGACCCCGCAGCGGCATCAGAGCTCTGGGAAGAAAACTTAGGACTGGGATACCGAGGGGGTGAGTCGGGAAGGAAAAAAGGACTGTTAGTCTGTGTTTGTATGCTTTTTGCTGCTTCTAAAATCTGTTTCCGAGCTTGTAAGAATGTCGGAATAAATCGGGAAATTTTGTGTTCACCATTTTCAATTTTTAAAGTTAATATCTGTCCAATCTGGTCCCAAAATGAAATCGAATTCGGTTCTTGCATGGTAAAATTTGGTATTTCTGTAGTTACCCAGCATGAAAAACGACGTAGAAATTTTTTGGAAATGTTACATTGTTTAAAATATTGCGAAGGTATGTTATGTTTCTCTTTTCATCCACCGATACTTTCCCAACCATAATTTTAATAGTATCGGTGGTTTATCATCCACCAGACTTAGCACGGTTTTTTTGAATATCCCACCGTCACCACACGAAATCGGTGTGGGGGGGGGGAAGGGGCAGTCACTGAGCCGTGCGGCACCGCTGGGGCGGCTGCTGCCTGCCATTTTTTTTTGTCAGCTCTCCGGCTAGGGTGGGATTTCCCCTCCATCCCGAACTGCAAACCCTTCCCTCGATCTCCGAACCCAAGAACACAGTTTATCACAAATCCATACGTTCCCAGCTGCGAGCGCTGCTCCTAGCTTAGCCCGAGCATGCAGCTCCCACGGTCACTATGGTAACCCCTCCAGGCTAGGCGCGCACCCAGGAAAGTGTGAATTGGAGGAAATCTTACCAATCCTGTGCACCGTGGGGCCATGTGTGAATCGTCTGGGGTCCCGTCTCGTGCTGGCTTGCCTTGGGTACAGAGGGGAGATCCCGACCTTTTCCCTGTCACTCAAAGCCTTTAAAGGCAGCTAGAATTGCAGGGCAGGTGGCTTTCCCAAAAAGCTTTTGAGAGCCTTTTAAAATAAGGTCTCCAGCTCATAGCGTGGTCTTCTAGCAAACTCACATTGGGCGCCAGCTGTGGTTTCACCCTCTCTCTCAGCCCCTAAAGTATCAGACTAGCCCAGAAATACAAGCCTTGAGAGAGGGGAAACATTAGGAGAGGGGAAAAGTTGAAAAGAGGCAGCTTACCCCGAATGGTGGATGTTACAGCTCTTTATTGCATGGCCGAGGGGGAAGAGTGCCGGGGTAGGAGAGCTGGGGTAAGAGACCAAACAGGAAAAGTCAGGGGTTTATCTAGGGTCTTCAGAGGGAGGGTTTCTTGGCTCTCTGCCAACCCCATTAGGGCATGAAGGAGGGTTTCAGGGATATCAGATATGCTGTCACAGGGTCCCGGGGAAGGGGGAACATGGCCTGAACAGAATGTAACACTGTCACCTCCCTTGAATCACAGCAGCAGAAATCTGCATCGACTGATGCTTTACATCACTGCAGGATGTTGTCATGACTCTGTGGTCTGGTTCAACCGACAGCTCAGAGCCCAGCCACTCTCCTCCTGTACATTTGTCACATTTCAGGTTATCAAGTCCACACATGTTCCTATTCTGACTGTCCTAAATGTTCACCATTACAGCTACTGAGATGTGACACAGAGCATGGAGGAGCAAGAGAGGGTAGAATTACCAGAAATCCACTTTTTTAGCCCAGAAACTGACCCCCTTTTTTTCCCCAAGTGTTCATCATGAAAGGAAAGGGGACTGCCATGAAAATGGGTTGGATTGTGCAAGAACAGGGTTGAGTGGAAATGGTTATGTGTGACGAAGCAATGACGCTGTCATGCCAAATGCTGCGTTATGAACACCCCCCACCACTTTCCACTCACTTCTTGTGTCTTCAGCAGCTTGTAACTTCAGCAGGGATTCCCTCTTTGACCCAGAATTTCCTGGAACTGAACTTGTCTTGACAAGTTGAAGTTTACTAAAAAAAAAATCACAAAGGAGGCCACCAAACATGACTCATCACAAGGGAGGAAAACTACTTTTATTCCTAGAATCACAGAATGGCTCAGGTGGGAAAGGACATTGAAGATCATACAGTTCCACCACCCAAGCTGCTCTAAACCCTGGTCTTGGACACTTCCAGGGACCCAGAGGCAGCCACAGCTTCTCTGGGAAACCTGTGCCAGGGCCTCCCCACCCTCATAGGGAAGCTTTTTTTCCTTATACATAGGAATATAAAGTTATCTCAAAAAGCTTTTCCCTCTCACACATCAAGGGCTTGGAGCAGGGATGGGGACTTGGAGATTAAAGAGTATTTTAATTCCACTTACCAGAACTCTTCTACTCTTGAGTTCCTATAAGGAATCAGCACTGTTTGCACTGCAGGATATGTTACACACTTAGGTCCAGGTTTTTGTGGATGATTGAATCACACAATAGTATGGGTTGGAAAGAACCTTACAGACCATCCAGTCCCACCCCTGCCATGAGCAGGGATACCTTCCACAAGACCAGGTGCTCAAAGGACCTTTCACAGCCTGCAGCAGCTAAAGGCTGAAATCACAGCCTCCGAAATTTCCAGATGACAGGGTCAAATAAAAATTTCAGCTGCAGGACAGGACATGGCTTTGTAATTCCAGCAGATTGCTCCTGCCTCTCCAGGCCACCTTTGGCAGGTTTTTCTCCTGTCAACAAAGACACCTCTCCCAATTGCAAAGGATGCACCGGGGTGGCCACCAGCACACAGGGGATGGTAATCACCCACAGCCTACAGCCCCTGGTAGAGGATAGGGAAATACCCAGATTTCGCTACTCTGGAGCTCCTCCTGGTGTCCTCTCACGAGAAACTCGGTATTAGCGGTTCCTCAGCTGTAAGGGCAGGGAAAACACAAAATCACAGAATTACCGAATGGGCAGGGACACCTTCCACTAGCCCAGGTTGCTCCAAGCCCCATCCAACCTGGCCTTGGACACTTCCAGCAATTCAGGGGCCTCCCCACCCCCACAGGAAAAAATTTCTCCCCAATATCCCATCTATCCCTGCTCTCTGGCAGTGAGAAGCCATTCTCCCTGTCCTGTCCCTCCATCCCTCATCCCAAGCCCCTCTCCAGCTCTCTTGGAGGCCCTTTAGGCACTGCAAGGGGCTCTTAAATCTCTCCAGATCCTTCTCCAGGCTGAACAATCCCAGCTCTCCCATCCCATCTCCAGAGAAGAGGATCTGTGTTTAACTTTCACCAGTTTTTGCAATTTTGAGCCAGACCTTGCCTGAAGGCCCAAGGTTGCTCTGTACCAGCACAATACACCCACTCAGAGATCTTTAGGCTGCAAACACACAAAATCCCCTTGAAACCTGCTGTCAATTGCTTTCTTGGATGAGAGGAGCTCCAAAATCTGTCTTTTGAGCTCACCAGACAGCTGAAGTCTTTCCACAGCAGTACAAATCCCACCTGTGTAAGTGCAGCTGTATCCCCACAAGTGGGAATCCTACATCCCACCAAACAGCCAATCATGGGGTGAACAGTAGAGACATTTATATAACCTTAATAAATATTTATGGCACCCAGGAAGAAGAGAGCTGTGTCTGGAGATAGGCAGTGACAACAGCAAACCTCTTCGGGGTTCCTCCAAAGCTCAAACTCACAAAGACAAAAGAAACTGAAGGAAAACCCAAACCTTCAGCAGCTCCGGACCACACGCAGCCAGAACTGTCCTGACTGTGTCTTCAGCTTTTCCTGGCCATCCCCAGGACATGATCCCAGGCTAAAGGCAGGAGCAGGAGGAGATGGAATCCATCTGTGCCAGGGACATATTCCCTGGGCATCTCTGAGACCTTCCAAGTTCCTTTCCTGGGGGCAAAACCCCCATCAGGGGTGTGAAATCTGGAAATTCAAGCTGACCCATGAGCAGTGGAACAGGTCAGACTACACCTGGCCCACCATTGCCAGGAATCATCCTCCACAAGATTGGTGGAAAGGGCAGAACCAACAGGACAGGCTTTAGGCACCTTTCCCTGTGAGACAAGCAGATCTAGGCTACATAATAGGGAAAAAATGAAAAAAAAAGTGGGAAATAAAAGCTTCACTAACAGTGGAGCTCTCATATTGCTTCTTATCACCACTACTGAATGCTGAATTCTTAAATCCAGATTTTTTATTTAAAAGCTGTAACTCTTAACACCAAAGCTAAAAACAATACGTTAAAAATACTGACAATTCCCTCCTAGTTTTTCGTCTCCTTGCAGAAACCACTTCCCAAATACTCCACTGTGAAGACAACAAGAGCTTCCAGAGTTCCTGGCTCTTTTCTTTAGTGCCAGAAATGCACAGCAAGGAAGTGCACAGACTTGAGCTCCCCAAATCCAGCTCAGCCACATGAAGCATTCAAACACAAAGAGTCTCTGGGCTGAGAGTCCATGAACAACTTGGGCTCTTCCACCCAGAGGCTCAGATTAGGAAGATAATGTCATCAGACACCATGATCTGGTTGTCATCCTGCATGTGAGCCAGGGCCACCTTCACCTCGGCTGCCGAGAAGGGCTCGGGGTTGTCGCGGTTGATGGATTCCATCACGTTCTTCAGGCCCACAGACTGGGCGTGGGAGGCTTTGAACACCTCCAGGAGAGCAGCCTTGAATGCTTTCAACCTGGAAAGAGGAGGAGGAATCACCCTTGGAGAATACATAAAAATCCTTCCACTTCCTCCCAGCCCAGGATGCCTCAGCCCTCCTTGTTCCAGCAGCAGCACTGCAAAAGCTGGAGCTGGGAGCACCACAGATGCATCTCCAGCATGGGACAACAGCCTGGAGTCACTGGGGGAGGTGGACACACAGGGACAGCCCCCACTCACCTTGGCTCAGCCAACTCCAACTTCTTCCCTTCACCAGCTCCTGAGGCTTCGGACGTTTTCGGAGGGTGTGCCTGAACTGGAGCAGAAGGAAGAGTTACCTTCACCCTCTACCCAGTGAGCAAGTCCCCAGAGAGCAAAAGTGCTTGGCTCAGGATAGGGGGTGATGCCAAACTGCCTCCCAATACTGTTATTTATGCTGTGGTTTGGAGGTGGATGGAAAAAAATTAATCAGCAACAGACTCACAAAACAGTTTGGGCAGGAAGGGACTTTAAATGTTATCCAGTTCCAACCCCTGTTACAGGCACAGACACCTTCCACTATACCAGGCCCATCCATCCCACCTGGCTGTGGACACTTCCATGGATTCAAGGGCAGCCACAGCTTCTTTGGGAATCTATGCCAGGGCCTCATCACCCGCACAGGGAAGAATTCTTTCCTAATATCCCATCTAACCCTGTCCCATATGGATCTGTGGCTCTGAATGGTACTGTAGCACACCAGGGACCACAAGTAACAGCAGCATTGCTGCTCCCCAGGCTGTGCACACCCAGCAGCACCCTCAGGAGCCAGGTGCCACCAAACCCAGGGACTCACCCTGTGGCATCTCCTCCTCAGCATCACTGAAGTCGTACGGGTCGTAGGAGCCCTCCTCACCTTCTGTGCGTGCCTTCTTCCTTCTGGGAGGGGAAAAGAGAGGTCACCCACGGGTTTGGGTTGGAAGGGGCCACAAGGATCATCCTTTTCCACCCCCTGCTATAGGCAGGCACACTTTCCTCTATCCCATATTGCCCCAAGTCCTGTCCAGCCTGGCCTTGGACACTTCCAGGGATCCCGGCAGCCACAGCTTCTCTGGGCAGCCTGTGCCAGTGCTATCCAGCCAGCTCTTTATCCATGAAATTATGATGTCTCTCTACTACAAATGGGGTGGGACAAATCACCTGGCTGAGCAAAACGTGGAGTATTTCCCCACGACCCATGGCAACCTCAGAAGAGGCTGGTGCCCTTTGCACCATGTCCCTCCCACTCCCTTGCTGTGGGCTCCTACCTCCGTGTCCTGCGCTCCTCCTTGTCCTGCAACTCCTGATCTTCCTCAGTCTCAGAGTCATCCTCCGCTGGCTTCCTGCGCTTTTTCTCCTTCTCCAGCACCTGTGTGGCAAAGGCAGGATGGACTCAGACCTCATTTGCACTCAAGCTGCTTTTAGGGACCAACCCCAAGCACCCAAAATCCTGACAATCTCAGGATCCTCCCACCTTTTTGAAGTAGGCGAACTGCACCAGCTCCAGAGCTGCCTCAGCATCCTGCATATCCACAGTCTTGTTCATCCTGGCCTTGGCATGGGCTGTGGAGAGGCGGATCAGGGTCTCCAGGGTCCGAGCTGTGATGGGGGAGGTCTGGGGGGACAGAGAGAGATGCCTGTGTGATCCTCACTGAGAGGTCTCACATCCAAGGTGGAAAACACCCATAGAGGAAGAGAGGTCTGTGCCTCAGTTTCCCTCCTCCTGGCCCAAGAAGGAGCTGCTCCCAGGCTCACCCTGGCCACGTCTGAGTTAATCTGGCTCTGGCTGCGCAGGCGGGAATACTCCTCAGCGATGTAGCTCGCCGCCTCCTCAGTCAGCACGGGCTTGATCATCTTTGCCACATGGATGTACTTCCTCATGAACTCCATGCTGACGACCTTCTCCCTGTGGGAATGCACATTAGCTACAATAGGGATGGGCTTCCCATCCATTTATACCCTCTGCAGGGACATCCACGTGTGTAGGGAATTCAGCTCCAGATGTTCCCCAGCTGGCACAAGAGATCAAGCAAGGCTCCCTTAGGATCCTACCAATGGATCAGCCTGAGCATCGCTGGCACTGTCTGGATACTCAGGCCAAACTCATGAACCCACAGTGCTGGACACCCTCAGGGGGCTCCAGGGGATGAAGGACTCACTTGCGGCGGTTGGGCCCGTGCAGGAGGTCATCGTGTTTCTCATAGACCTGCAGCTCCTGCTCCTCCTCCTGCATGAAGTCAGGGTCATCCGTAGCCAGCATCTCCACAGTACTGCCCAGGGGCATGGCTGGAAAGGGGAATGTACAGAGAATAGGATTTTACCCTGTGAAGTAATTTCTGATAGTCCCCAAGAGCTGCCACTGAGAGGGGACTTGGCTGAGGAGGGATGGGACTCACCATCCCCATCCTGCTCGTTGGGGTTGCGGTAGCGGTGCATCCGCAGGACGTGGTCCGAGATCTCCTTGTCCTGCTCAGGGTCCATCTGGTCCAGCACGATGAAGAGCAGGTCAAAACGGGAGAGAAGGGAGTCCTGCAGGCCAATGTTCTCCATGGGCGTCTTGTACTGGTCATACTGGGGAAGGACAGCGTGAGGGGTTACACAAGAGCCTCACTGGCCAGTTCTGGCTGCCAGGGAGGTTGGGAGGATCTCCTTGGGCCCGGCCTAAAAGGATGGATGGATGGATGGAGAGATGGATGGACGGATACCACACCAAACCCAGCCTGCTGCAGCAGTACAGCCACTTTTCCCTTCCTGCAAGGCTCTCATTTCCAAGGAAAACAAGTATTTTTTGTGATCCCTGATCAGACACCATGACTGAGACTTATCACCAGCATGAGGATCCACTGGGCTGCCCAAACACCCAGGCAGAACCAAAACAGGATGAGAAACCCCAGGGGCTCCTCTGTCCTACAGGAGAGCCATGACCACAACAGACACCAACCAACAGGGTCTTTGCTGTGACACACATCCAAGTCACTGATCCGGGGGATCTTTGGGAATTCACCAGCTGCCTCCTCCCTTCTCCAGGGAAGGGTAACACCAGCACTCACCCGGCCGTAGACGGGGTTGGCGGCGGCCAGGACGCTGCAGCGGGAGTTGAGGCGGGCCTGGATGCCAGCCTTGGCGATGGTGACCCGTCCCTGCTCCATCACCTCGTGGATGGCCGTGCGGTCGATGTCGGACATCTTGTCGAACTCGTCGATGCACACCACGCCCCGGTCAGCCAACACCATGGCTCCTGCTTCCAGGCGCCGCTCCCCTGGGATGGGACGGGGGAGAACAGGGTCATCCACCACCCACTGGCCCGACACATCTCCTGCCCTGCCATATCCATCACCCCTGGGATGAGGGTGAACCTCAAGGTGCAGCAGAATCCTTCTGGGTTCCTCTATGACCCAACTCTATAGCAGAGGGAATGCTTAGGGTAAGGATCAGGGTTAGGAATGCCTTCCCATGTGGAAGGCTGCTAGACGTGGCACCAAGTGGAAGAAGATGAAAGAAAACCACCACCTAAGAGATGGAAAAAATATCCCAAAACACGGGATCCCACTATCCCGAATGATCATTAACATAAAGCTTCTGGTGGAGCAGGTCCAGCAAGTGTCACTGCAGAACCAACACCATAAAATCACTGAGGCTGGAAAAGACCTCCTAGATCATCACGATGAGCAGCCTTGGATGTCACAGAGTGCATGCCAGGAGTTAACAGCCATCACCCCAGTGCTCCTCACCTGTCTCCTGGTCTGTGGTGACGGCAGCAGTGAGGCCAACACCGGAGGAGCCCCTGCCAGTGGTGGGGATGGCCCGGGGTGCTGTGCTCAGCACGTACCTCAGCAGCTGGGATTTGGCCACAGAAGGGTCTCCTGGGATGGAGAATGGCACATTTAGAAATAACTCATCCCCTGCATACCAACTGCACCATCACCCTGTGTCTGGTTTGGGGGTGTTCAGAGTAGGGGCAGATAGAGGGGAAAGGGGACAGAAGGGTTTTGTTCAGTCTTCATAAAATAAGGTAAGCAAATGATTTTCCTACTATCAACAATAAACCCATGGGAGGAAATAAAGATGGAGAAAAGAGACTTGAGGTGATGGGACAAGAGGCAATGGGGACAATTCAGAATATAGGAAACTCCAATGTGACATCAGAAACAAAAAGAAAGTCTCCTTGACCATGGGCAAACACTGGGATAATGACTCACAGAGGCCACAGAATGGTTTGGGTTGGAAAGGACATTACATGTCACCTTGCTCCAACCCCCTGCCATACACAGGGACACCTTCCCCTATCCCAGGTTGCTCCAAGCTCCGTCCAACCTGGCCTTGGACACTTCCAGGGATCCAGGGGCAGCCACAGCTTCTCTGGGCAGCCTGTGCCAGGGCCTCCCCATCCTCACAGGAAAAATTTCTTCCCAATATCCCATCTAACCCTGTCCACTGTCAGTGGGAAGCCATTCCCACTTGTCCTGTCCTTCCAGGCCTTGTCCCAAGTCCCTCTCCAGCTCTCCTAGAGCCCCTTTAGGCACTGGAAGGGGCTCCAAGGTATCACTGGAGATTTCTCCAGGCAGAACAATCCCAGCCCTCCCAGCTCAGCTCCAGATCAGGGGAGGTCCACTCCTTGCACTCCTGTCCAAGGTTCCTCTCCACACTTTCTAACAGGTCCACACTTTTCGTGTGCTGATGACTCCACATCTGCACACATCTCCATCCTTGGACATGTTCAAAATCAACTGAACAAGTCCCAGAGCAACCTGACCCACCAGTGACACCGGCTCAGACCTACGCACACCCCTGGACCAGGAACCTCCAGATGTCCTTTCTAACCTCAGCTACTCCACAAAACCAAATCCAGAACCTTCCCTCACCCCCAGCAACACCAACCAAGGGTGCCTCTGCCCAGCCCTCCCAGACCTATCAGCAAGATGTTGATGTCTCCTCGGATGCGGCTCCCGTTCTCCAGGATCTTCTCCACCCCTCCCAGCAGCATGCAGAGGATGGCCTTCTTGATGTACTCGTGCCCATGGATGCTGGGAGCCAGGGATCTGGCCAGCTGGTCAAAGATATCCTAAGGCAGAAGAGGCAGACCATGGCTCATCATATGGGCTGGAGCAAGCAAGAACAAGCAATACTTCAAAAGAGCATTTCAGCCCAAATTTCAGCTCATTCCTATCAGAGCCACATGGATGAAAATTATTTGGAAAGGAGAAGACTGTTGGCCAAAGTTGTCTTTCACAGTGGGATTTATCTTCAGTCCAGGACGATCTTGTCACTGTCACCTAAACAAGCACTGGAAGCAGTAAGAGCAAGGAGAGCCACAAAGAAATGCTCTGAGCATGAGAGGCTGGGACAGAACCCCATTATCTCAGTCTGGGGTGAGAAGAAGTGTTTCTCCTGCAGTGCAAATTCCCTGGAAACCTGCTGGCAGGGTCAAGACACAGCAGAGCTGCCAGCAGGAAGAATGTTCCACAAGCAGTACAGAAGCAGCAGGAAAAACAACAGGGCCTGATCACAGTCTAAGCAGAAAATTCAAAGAGAATTAGTTAGAGAATCCAACAACCTGCTAAGAAGGTTGAAGAGTTACCTGCAACTCAACAAGAACCTTCTTAGCCACATGCAAGCTGAAACTTCATGCCTGGAGATAAAACTAAAGATACCTTGGAGCGGCTCTTGCTGAATCTCTTGATCTTGGCCACGTCTGAAGCTGAGTAGAGAGGCCTGAGGTCTTTGCTCATCTGCTTCACATGGCAGGCAATGAGGATGGTCCTGGAGAAGGGACACAGCTGTGGTCAGCTCTGCAAACCCCACAGAGACATAGAAGAAGCTTCCACAGGGCCATCACTTGCTCTAGGAAGCTCTGGAAGGGGGTGGGAAGCTTTGACAGCTGTAGCACTCTTGATCTGATTGTGCTGGACTATCAGTGGAGCATCATTTAAAAGCATCCAAACCCTTCTGGGCACAGCTGGAAGTCACAGCTGCACATTGTGAGAGGAGACCTCACCACAGTCTACAGCTTCCTCACGAGGGGAAGTGGAGAAGTGGCACCAGTTAGATGCTCTGGAGACCAGAGACAGGACCCAAAGGAATGGCTGGAGCTGGGTCAGGGGAGGTTTGTTTTGGGTGTCAGGGAAAGGTTCTTCCACCAGACAGTGGTCAGGAACTGACCCGGCTCCCCAAGGAATGGGCACAGCCCCGAGGCTGCCAGAGCTCCAGGAGAGTTTGGACAACACTCTCAGGGCTGCACAAGGTGGCATTGCTGGGGTGAACTGTGCAGGGCCAGGAACTGGACTTGATGACCCTTGTGGGTCCCTGCCAACTCGGCATATTTGCTAAAGAGGATCAAGGTGCAAACCACTTCCAAATGATTTAAGGCACTGTTTGACCCAACTCTCTGATGGTCAGCTGCCAGATTTCACCTTCCAGAGACCCAGCCAACCAAGGTGAGAAGGCTGAAGCCCCCGAAGACTCACCTGAAAGTGCCTGAAGTGTAGCCCTCTTTCTTCCCTGGCAGGCAGCGGTACGTCCCCACCACCTGGATGCGGTCCCCAGGCTTCACCCTGTCCACCAGGTCATCGTCCAGAACCACATCCACCGAGCGTGGCAGCTGCCCCGCCGGGGCCTTCTCAGGCATCTCCTGGATGGTGATGATCTGGTGGTCCTTGTAGACCGAGAGGCCAAACTCTGTCTCCAGCGGGTTGTTCTCTTCATCCTAAAGCGGGAACCCAAATGAAAAGATGAGCACCATTTTTCAGGAGAGCAGGGAGGACACAGGGTGCATCACCCACCCTGCAAAAGGCTGCTGGAAAGCGTTGTTTAGCAGGACTGGAGGCTGGGGCTCACCAGCTCCATAATGAAGCTGGCACATCCTCCCTAGGGGAACCTGCTGCTTCTTCACCTCACCTTTGTAGGGTAGATGGAGCTGGATGGGAAAGCATTCAGGGAGGTCATGTCTGTGTATCGGCGCTCAATTGTTTTCTTGGTAGCTGGGCAATAATGGACACTGCGGACGACTTTCGGACGCACCAGAGAGCCTGAGGTTGGAAAAGAGCGGAGTCAGGGGCTGGGATGCTCCCACCCCTCTGTCAGCAGACAGCCCCCCAAAGGGTCTCCAACATTAAAATTATTTGAGTCACAACTCACTGTCAAATATGGGCAGGACTGGCTGACTTTAAAGACCATCCCAACATTCAAGACCTGCAGCCAAGCTCACTGGCCCAGGCTGACAGGATACAGAATCATAGGATGGTTTGGATTAGAAGAAATATTAAAGATCATCCAGTTTCACTACCTGCCATGGGCAAGGACACCTGCCACTATCCCAATCCACCTGGCCTTGGACACTTCCAGGGATTCAGAGGCAGCCACAGCCTCTCTGCACAACCTGTGCCAGGGTGTCACCATGCTCACAGCCAAGAATTCCTCCCCAATATCCCATCTAATCCTACCCTCTGCCAGTGTAAAACCACTGCCCTTTGTCCTGTCCCTCCAGATCCTTGTCCCAAGTCCCTCTCCACACCACACCTCCTGGAGGGCTCCAGCTCCTCCACAGCAAACCCCCAGCCCCTCCACACCCGCAGGCCCTGGGTGTCCCCAGTCTCACACTTTGTCACGATGCCCTCCACGCAGACGATGCAGCTGAGGAAACAGGCTGTCAGTGTCCGTGGGGACACGTGCTTGGAGCCAAAGCTGCCCTCCAGCCCGATGTAGAAGTCCTCATACTGCTTGGCGTAGGTGGCATCGACGGAGGCAACGAAATCCTTCAGGGCACGCTGGAAGGCGATCAGCTCCTCGAAGGCATTGCTCAGGAGCCTGCAGCACAGGGAGGTCACAAAGCAGGTGGGTCACCCCCTTCCTCATCAGCACTTTTTCCCACACCCCCACTTGCTCGACAAGTTTACCAGGAGCAGGAGGTGAAAAACCTGAAATCCATCACAACTCTGTGCGAGGTGCACTGGCACCATCAGCAAGGAGGAGAACAATTCCAAGCATATCTAGAAAGCCTCACATGACCCTGGCCAGATTGGCCAGGCTGGTCCAAAATATCCCTCAGCATCCTCAAAAAGGCTGAGATAAGTGGGGTTGGTCAGCCTGGAGACAAGAAGACCTTAGAGCCCTTCCCGTGCCTAAAGGGACTCCAAGACAGCTGGACAGGGACTTGGGACAAGGACATGGAAGGAGAGGACAAGGGGGAATTACTTCATGCTTCCAGAGGAAAGGAACAGATGGGATATTGAGAAGGAATTGTGCCTTGTGAGGGTGGGGAAGCCCTGGCTTTCACCAGAGGACAAGGTTTGGTGCTTTCTTGTGACAAATGACCTGCAGAACCAGGCCTTTGAAACCCCTCTCAAGCACAGTGCCCCAGCTGCCCCACACTCACCTGCTGGCTCTCTTCTCATTCTTGCGCCGCAGGTCGTTGATGTTGACAATGAGCCGATATTGGTTGTCACTGATCATGTCCCGGACCTTGCTCTGGTAAATCCCTTGGTCTTCCTGAAAATGGAAGTGGAGGGAAAGACACCCAAAAAGCAACTCACTTTGCATGTCTGCCTGTGTGAAAACCCCCTCAGGAGCCCATTCCTGCAGAGCTGGATCCCCTTTATCCCACCGGCAAGCAGGAAGGGGCAACACAGGGACCAGGGGCTCCCTAAAGCCGGGTAGGAATGGGGGGACACGGGAACCAGGGGCTCCCAACCCCGTGGAGTATATGGGGGGGGGGATCAGGTAGCTCCCAATTCCGGGGGGCATGGATCAGGGGGGACGGACGGGAACAGGGACCAGGTGTTCCCGAACTTCGGGAGTGGACATGGGGCGGGGGCACACAGGGATGAGATGCTCCCCCGTGCTCGGGGATACAGGAAGAAGTGGACATGGGGACACAGATCAGGTGTTCCCTAACCCCGGGGAGCATGCAGGGGACGCATCACCCGCGCCTCCCAGCTCGTCTCACCTCATCGTCCAGGAAATCGAGGTAATCGCGCTGCGCCTCCCGCAGCTCCGCATCCTCCAGCCCGCCCGCCGGCGCCGCCATTCTTGCCGGCCGCCCTGGGACGGATCCCTCCGCCGCCGCTGCTGCCGCCGCTGCCGGGGAAGGCGGTGAGAGCCGAGAGAAGCCGAGGGGAGCCGGGCTGGCCCCGCGATCAGGCCCCGCGATGCGATCAGGACCCCCCGATCAGGCCCCGCGATCCGCCCCCGCCGCGCTCCCGTTTCGCGCCAAACGCGGCTCCTTTCGCGCCACAGCGCGGGAAAACCGCCCCTGGCCCGCCCCTTGGCGCTGCTGATTGGTCGGCAGCACCCAGCGCCAGCCAATGGGACAGCGACACAGTGATAGACAGGACACTTAGCTTATCAAAGCGCAGGGGCGTGGAAGAGGGCGGGGCCAGGGGCACCGGGGATGGGATTTGATCCCGCCTCCGGCTCTTGGAAGTCACCGAGGGGCTGAAAATGCGGTTTTAGGGAAAAAAAAAATTAAAAAGCAAACACGAAAACAACAGAAACGCCCAGATAGAATCCCAAACCACGAAAAACCCAATAAAAACTAATTAAAAACTAATTTAGGATTTTGTTTTTATTTTGTATTTTGGTGAGCCCTGTTTCCGGCTGTTTTCTACTCGCACAGGCTGGGCGGGCGTTACTTTTTCCTTTAACGTGGCCCCGGTGTAACTCCAGCAGTTTGGAGGTGTTCGATTTTCGAACACCCAAAATCGACAGGTTCTGTGGTATTTGGAATGGAAAAGACGATTTTGGATGTGTCTAAGAATCCCAGAATTTTTGGGGTTGGAAGGGACCTTGAAGCAATTCATTCCAAACTCCCGCCACGGACAGGGGCACCTTCCACTATCCCAAGCTGCTACAAGCCCCGTCCAACCTGGCCTTGGACACTTCCAGAGGCAGCCACAGCTTCTCTGGGCACCCTGTTCCAGGGCCTCCCCACCCTCACAGAAACGGATTTTCTTCTCCAATATTCCACTTAACCCTGGCCTCTGGCAAGTTAAAAACCAGTCCCCCTTGTCCTATCTGCTTGTGTAAAAACTCCCCTTCCCTCTTCTTCCCAAGCCTCCTTTACGTCTCCTAAGAGGAGGGAGGAATTCCTACTGTAGGCAGGAATCAAAGGTGCCTCTGCCTACAGGGAAACCTGCTGCTCCCCCTTAAAATAACCACTGCGGTATCCCTTAAAAATCTTTATCTAAAATCCTCTTTAAAAATAGGAAAAGAATAAAAAGCATGACAAAAGTATTTTGATCAGCAAGGCATACCAGGCACACAAACTAGGCCGTGTCCTCTGGATATTGTGGCTCACAGCAGTTTTTCCAGAGTAATCCTGGGAATAAATATTCACCCCGGGGTCTGCTGGGCTGAGGCATGGAATTCCCGCTGCCTGATCTCTCCTCTCCAGAGGGAGCAGCTGCGATTGGTGTTTTGGAGCAGGGAACAGCCTTTGCCCCATTTCCCATTTTCTGTTTGTGTGCCTGGATCAGATCACTCACTGGAAATGCCTGGCAACTCTGGTTTGGGATACGTGCAGTCCACGTCCTGGGTATTTGTCCTGTTCCTGAGAGATTTTTTTCACAAAGTTCAGAGCTCCTTTTAAGGCCTGTTAGCCCTTCTCTGGAATAATTTGTTGCAGTATTCAGTTTGGCAGGTTGGCAGAAATAAAAGATCTTATGCTCTGCTGTTGTTTTCTTCCTTGTCCCGTTTTCTTCTTTTCCTTTTCCTTTCCCTTGTAATTTTCATTTATTTACTTTTTCCTTTCCATTTTTCTTTTTTTTTTTTTAATCTTCCAGGTTGCCCTGCTAACTCCAGAGATGTTCCCTGCAGCTGGAATATCTTCCCTGCTTCTGCAAACTCAGCAGAACCCATTTCCCTCCAGCTCCTCCTCAAATCCACCCCTTCCCCCTGATTTGTTGGACATTTCTTGTTTTCCTGAGTGGAGAAAGCACAAAGAATGAACAGAGAAAACCTTTGGCATGCCCCGGCAGTTCTATTTCTATTTCTATCTATTATTTCTATTTCTATTTCTATTTCTATTTCTATTTCTATTTCTATTTCTATTTCTATTATTTCTATTTCTATTTCTATTTCTATTTTATATTTACTTTTTTTTTTCTTTTTATGGGCACATCATCTCCTGAGGATCTAAACTGGCTGGAGGAATCTGTGTAAGTCCATAAAGGAAATGTGATTTATCCCATATAAACTGCCAGAACCCACTGCAAGATTTCACCTCTAAGAGGCTTCTTCTCCCTCTGCAGCAGGCAGAATATTAAATCCAGCAATGGACAGTCTGTGTGCTGTGCTGCAGATATGTGTGGAAAATATAAAATATGGGTACAAAGCACCCTGTGAGTAGAGCATAGAGCGGGTACCAGGGTGTGATTCAGGCACATCTATGCAGAATGCACAAGATCTCACCCACATTTGGGTGGTCAAAACGAATCCCAGCCTGCAGAAACGTGGATGGCTGCACTTTTCCTCCTGCCAGGAGCTGGCAGGGCCCCACCGCTCCTGCCCGAAAGGTAACAGGAGTTAGGGATAAAAATAGCCGCTGTTGTTATTCATGACAGCGCCCTGTAGCAACTGCTGCGTGCCTGAATAATTCATGGGAGCAGGACAAGCCGAGCAGGACAGAGGGATGGAGAGAGGGGGAGAAGGCTGGGAAGAAGCAAGAAGCCTTCCCTGTCTTTTGGGACTCCCCAGGATTGTGCCCAGGGTCTCCCTGGATTCACCTCCCTGCTGCATTCTGGAGGTTACAGGGTGGAAAGGCAGCACAAGCTCACAGGGACGTTTAGCACTTCCTATCCACTGGAAAAAAAACAGGAATTAAGCACTTAAGCACACAGAGGGACAGGTCTGGAGGGCTTGCAGAGAAACAGAAGGCTCAAGGGTGAATGCAGGAGCATCCATAGGTGAATTGCACACGGAGCACTTTAAGGGATTTTCCCATCCCTTCCTGACACCTCTGTGTGTCAGCATCCACCTGTACTCGGTTTCTGAGGTTTAATGGTACCCTGTGATCCTCCTGAGATTCTGGGACGTTGTGGGGTTTTGTTGTTGTTTTTGTCATTTTTGTTGGTTTTTGTTCGTTTTGTTTTTCCTCTTAGTTCAACTAAATGTCACTTTTCAAGCCACAGCTCCATTATTAAGTTGCCATCTATTCGCTTTCCTTGTAGCAAAAGGAAGTGAGTAGCCTTGCCTCACCCATGAAGGGCAGGGGAGAGGCTTGTGGCTCATTCACAGCTCCAAAAATGGGAGGAGAGTATCCCAAATTTGATGGAGTGTCACCTGATCATCAAGCAACACATTGGAGTGGAAGCTGCCAATCTATTTGTTATAAATAGAAAGATAATAACATGGAATGCAATGTTTGGAATGGGAAAAAAGTCACTTTTTAGAACTGAAATTATGTGGAGAAGGGAGACCACCTATGAGATGTTTTTATCAGGGTAAATTTTGCGTTTTCCATGGGATTAAAGGGATTTATATTTACTGGGCTGTCCTGAAGCTACAGTTGCAGGAGCTGAACCCTAACTGGGACATGAATTCACTCTCACAAGCAGAGTGTTGTCCTGACTCTCCTCACAAATAATTTAATGCTGAAGGGGCCCTTCTTAATCTTCTCTCCTGACCTTTTCCCTAACATAGGCTGGAGAATTTCACCTCATTGCATCTTCACCCAGCTCAGGCATTTCTGGCATAATTTTCTTGAAGTATTTGCTTTCCCACACACTCTGGTAAATCTTTAAATGGTTAGCTCTTGGGTTTTTTTCCTAATTGTCGAGAAGAAAAACATGGAAAACTACTATCAGGGTATGTAAACAGACTTTCTTTACTGAAAGGCACAGGGAGCTGCTGGTATCTGCCCAGGAGAGCACAGGAAAGTGGGTAAGGAGTTAAAGCTCTGATCTTCACTGTGTTTGGATGGGCTGTAACCACCTTCTTTCTTCCCAGAGTAGGAGCCCAGAGCATATGGATTTGTTTTTCCTCCCAGATGCCTCTAGCACGGCCCTAACACAGTGATGGGAACATAAAATCTTGTTGTGGTCCTGCTCCTGATGCACAGCTACCCCAGATCCCATGGGTATTCATCTTGTTCTCCTGCTGTGCAGGAGGAAAATACAGCAATTAATAGAAAACCAAAACAAACCCACACAGGCCCTGCCTGCGGGCATAAGGAAAACTGAATTCCAAATGAAACCAGAGGAGTGGCTGAATCAACACCAAAGCTGTGGAATGGGGCAACCCAACCACATTTACAGGGAAATCTGAAGGGTCCAGACACAGAGCTGAGGTTTGGTGTTGCTATTTTGGTCTCCTCATCTGCTCTCGTGACTTCTGGCTGTTAGTAAAGACAGTGACAGCTGGCTCCTTTTTTTTTTTTTTTTTTTTTTTTTTTCCTTTCCTAATCTCTCACTTTCTCGACCCTCAAGCCTGGAAATCATCCATCTGTATGCAAAACGTCTCTGCCTCTTCCACAGGATCTCTGAGCTGCTTTCAACCCTGGGGCAGGATCCACTGGTCACTTCAGAAAGTGATATCCAGCTTTAGAATCACAGAATCACAGAACTGTGTGGCTTGGAAGGGACCTAAAAGAACATCCAGTTCCACCCTCTGCCATGGGCAGGGACACCTTCCACTATCCCAAGCTACTCCAAGTCCTGTCCACTGGCCCTGGACACTTCCAGGGAAGTGTACATCACCCTTATCATAAAAAATGTATTCATTAGCTAATCTAACCCTGCCCTTTTTCATCCATTCCCCCCTGTCCTGCCTCTCCAGGCCCTTGTCCTAAGTTCTTCTTCAGCTCTCCTGGAGCCCCTTTAGGCTCTGGAAGGGGCTCTGAGCTCTCCCTGGATTCTTCTCTTCTCCAGGTGAACACCCCCAGCTCTCCCAGCCTGGCTCCAGAGCAGAGGGGCTCCAGCCCTTGGAGCATCTCCATGGCCTCCTCTGGGCTCTCTCCAGCAGCTCCACGTCCTCCTGCTGTTGGTCCCAGGGCTGGAGCAGCTCTGCAGGTGGGGTGTCACCTGAGCAGGGCAGAGGGGCAGAATCCCCCCCCCTTCCCCTGCTGCCCACGCTGGGGGATCAACCCAGGACTTGAAGGGTTTCAGGGGTGGGTCATGTGCAGCTCTCACCCAGCAGTATCTCCAAACCCTTCTCCCCAGGGCTGCTCTGGATCCATTCCCTGCCCTGATGGGAAGGTGGGAAGCTGCAGCCGTGTAAGACACTTTAGTAACCCCATCACACTGTCACAATGGGCTGTCACTGCTGCGGGCAAACCACGAGGAGGCAGGAAAGTCCCGACCCCAAATTGCTACACAATCCTTGTGCAACACGTGGGGAACAGCTGATGGTGCCGAAATTAACTGTATCAAGTGCTTCTTTCTGATTGCAGAGGCTGAACTTGGTAATCCAGAGCTTTTATGGACTTTTTTTTCTGAATTATTAGTTAAAGAAAGCCTTAGTGTTCTAATGAGTTCTTAATGTTCTAATTCTGCATCTGCAGAATTTTTATTTGAAACTTGCCAAACAGATGATGAGCATCAATTCTTGCCCAGTGGGAAGGAGTTCCATATGGGTACAGACAGGGCAAAAAAAATTCATTTTTACCCCACAACAATAACAACAACTCAATATTCTTTATTACAGGGAAATACAGGGAAAAAGTAAATCCTACTTTCTGGATTGGTGCTTGGAATACCTCAGTTGTCTTTGGTGCAAAGCTGCTACATTGTTCCTCAGCAGCACAGTGTGGACATGGTGTATGTGGATGCTTCTTGATGGAGGGAGACCCTGATCCACAAAAGAAGATCCATTTTTTTTTTTTTGAGTAATAACTCTGAGCACCTAAAAATAACAGGACAACCTTTTTCAGGTCCCTTCCAACCGAAACTATTCTATGATGCACATTTGGGTGGGGAATTAAGGCATTCAGGACATGTTTGAGGGCACAAAATGTATTGAATCCTATCAGATGACTGTAGAGGGTAGGGACAGCTCAGCCTGGCACAACCCAGTCTTTACTCTGGGACTAATCTCCTGGCCAAACACAACCACACCTGGGTTTTGACTTGGAGAGAGCTGGGTGATTCATTTCAGGGCTTAAAATGTCAATGGTAGGGATTAATAGGGACTCCAGCACAGCAGGGTAAGTTTGAGATGAACAACAGAGCATGGCTTGGTACCACTCACCTGAGAGCCAGTGATCAAAGAGATCTCACTGTGCAGCATCCACCAGGCTTGGGGTGCAGAACAGGCTGTCAGCACCTCTCCAGGAGAGCAGATATCCCACACAGAGCCGCCTTCTGCCCTTCCCATGGCTGCCCTGGGGCATGCCTTGAAGTTAAACGAGGTAAAAAAAAACCTTTAATTGGGGTAAAATAGGTGCAGGTGGCCTGGCAGCATTGCAGTGTCCATATTGCAGCAGGGATGTCACCTCCCACCATCCCCATCCGCCTGGGTTGTATTTTATGTCCCACCTCCTGTGCCCTCTGTTGCCTATTGATCCTTGTTCTATCCCTCCATCCCTTGTCCCAAGTCCTTTTCCAGCTCTCCTGGAGCCCCTTTAGGCTCTGGAAGGAGCTCTGAGCTCTCCCTGGATCCTTCTGTTCTCCAGGTGAACACCCCCAGCTCTCCCAGCCTGGCTCCAGAGCAGAGGGGCTCCAGCCCTCGGAGCAGCTCCATGGCCTCCTCTGGGCTCTCTCCAGCAGCTCCACATCCTTCTGCTGCTGGTCCCAGGGCTGGAGGCAGCTCTGCAGGAGGAGTCTCACCAGAATGAAGCAAGAGGGGCAGAATCCCCTCCCAGTTTAAGGAAAGGAGGAGGAGGATGGTGCAGTATTATGGGTCTTTCAGGAGATGTCTTAGAGGGACAGAAAACAAGCGCAAGGTGTCACTGGGGGGGTTGGCAGCTGCCCCTTGTATCTCATCCACATCCCTGACTGCAATGACAGAGGAAACTGAGGTTCCATCCCACCTTCTTCACCCTGAATATTTTCCCTCTTCACTTTGGGGGCACTGGCTCTCCCACGTGCTGTGAGATTTGTGCTGGAATGTGGTGAACCTTCACCCAGGCTGCAGAGATCTTACCAGACTCACAAAGTCAACATTCCTGGGCTGCCGCTCCATGAATCCTGTCCCTGCAGAACAAGCAGTTCTTCTGTTTTCCTCATAAACCTATCAAAAAACAGTGGTTCTGACAAGCTGGAGCAGCAGAACCTGCATGAACCAGCTGAGGCAGAGCCTGGAGAGGGCAAACTCTGTAACTCATAAATTAACCTGCTCCTGGGGTCACGGTGACGCTACAGCCGAACCCACCACTGTGGCTTTGGCACAGCTCCATCCAGGATCCATCAGCCTCTCCCACACAATTCTCATGCATAGCTCAGGAGCCCAGAGGCTGCTCCTGAAAGGCCATTTGGGTGGAAATGCCTGTTTTCTAAAGCCCAAAGATTTTAGTGCTGGCTCAAGGCCATACTGCCTTTAGCCTGGAAATCTCGTGGAAAATCATCTGCTCCTCCACACTTACATGTCCATAGCACTGAAATCAGGGGGTTCCCCCCACTCCATGGAAGTCATCTGGTCCAGCCCCCTTGCTCATTTAGGGACACGCAGAGCAGGTTGCCCAGGTCCATGTCCAGATGGATTTTAAATATCTCAAAGGATGGAGGTATCTCTTGCTGGGCAACCTGTGCCAGTTCTTGGCCTCACAGTAAAAAAGTGTTTCCTGGTGTTCAGAGGATTCAGATTCCTGGTGTTCAGAGATTCCTCTTGTGCTTCAGTGCCCATAGCCTCCAGTCCTGTGATTTTTACTTTAAACGTAGAATCTTCATCTGTGAGAGTGATCTCTGGGACTGAATCAGGTGATCTCCAAAAGTGCTTTCCATCCCCAACCACCTTGCAGTGACTTGTAAATCCTATGAGGAGCAGCTGAGAGAGCTGGGGAGGAAAGGAGGCTCAGGGGAGCCCTTCAGGCTCTGCACAACTCCGAGACAGGAGGGGACAGCCAGGGGAGGGTCGGGCTCTGCTCCCAGGGAACAGGGACAGGACAAGGGACAGAACCTCAAGCTGCGGCCAGAGAAGGTTCAGGTTGGTCATGAGGCAGAACTTTTCCATGTAAGGGGTGGCCAGGCATTGGCAGGGGCAGCCCAGGAGGTGCCGGAGTCCCCATCCCCGGCGGTGTCCAAGGAACAACAACAGGACGTGCTCAGTGCTCCGGGCTGGGACCGGTCACAGGTCGGGCTCGCTGACCTCGGAGATGCCTCCCAGCCTGAACGACTCCGTGAGTCTGTGACTTTACACCCCTCCCCCGGATGTGTCACTGGGCTTTTCTCCGCACCCACCCCGGGGGTGTCGGGATGTGGGCGGTGCCGCGGGTTTGAGCCGCGCTTTGTCCGGCCGGGCTGGGCCGGGCTGGGCCGGGCCGGGCTCGGCCCGCGGGGCCACCCCGGGGCGGGCGGGGCGCGCATGCGCGGGGCGGCCGCGGGGGCCCCCGGAGGCGCCGGGACGCGGCGGCGGGGCAGGGAAGGGGAGAGCGGGCACGGAGGGGACAGCGAGGGGACACCGCGAGCGGGCACGGAGAGCGGTGAGTGCGGGACGGGGGAGCCGACACTGAGTGCGGGGCGTGAGTGCGGGAGATGGAGACCAGGCACTGAGTGCGGGCACTGAGAGCGGACACTGCGGACGATCCCCTCCCTGCTATCTTCTCCCTGCGGTCCCCTCCCTGCTATCCCCTCCCTGCTATCCCCTCCCTGCGGTCCCCTCTTCTCCCCCCGGCACACCCCAGCGAGCTCCCGGCGCGCTCCTGCATCCCCGCCGCGCCGGGAGCATCGTTCCCTGCGGGGGAAGCGGGATGCCGGGATGGGAGCGGGGGGTGGTCGGTGTGCCGTGCATGGTGCTTGCAGACACCCCTGGGATGCGGAGGGATGCGCGATCTTTCCCTCGGTGCCACGCACAATTGTGGTTCATCCAGCCGCGGTTGGTCCAATGGTCAGGTGGGTGCTGGGGAAGAGCTTAAGGAGGGCAGGGATGAGCAGGAGACACGGATTTTCCCTTAAATTCCCCCGATACCGGAATCTCAAGGGTTTCCTGAAGGAGAGAGGTGGGCAGTGGTTTTCCTCCGTGTTTGTTTGAAATGGCTGTGGGCGGATTTTCCTTTAATGACTTTGACACCCGGGGAGCTCTGGAGGCCACGGGAAGGAGATGCGTAGTTCAGCCGTGAGCTGGGAGAAGAACCAGCTCCCGGTGTTTGCCTTGGAGCTGCCGCCTGCTCCTTGCGCAGACACGAGCTGGGGCGCGTCTCCAAAGGTCACCGAAGGATTGCTCCCTGCTGATCTTCTCCAGGACGCTTCGGGGTCATGTCCCCCCTATATCTCATCTGGATTTTTTCCTGGCTGAAAACACCACAAGCATCTCACTTTTTTTTTTTTTTTTTTTTCAGGGGTGGGGATGGAAATACTGTGTTCAGTCTGAAAGTGTTCTGGTTTTCTTGAGCACAAATATATAAATACAGAATTTCAGGTAAATGTTTAATAGTTGTTTGTTTGGTGCCAAACCAATTCCTCCCTGGCATGAGTAGGGTTGGGTATGGAACATCCCATTAGCTGTGCCAAGGTGATACACAGGGGCACACAGGTTTTCAGTGGGATGGAGAGGTGCAGGTGTCGTGGGATTGTGGCTTCAGAGCTGGGAAATTATTTAAATATCACTAGTTGGAGGATTTTGGGTGGGATGAGGCTTGGAGCAACCTAATCTAGTGGAAGGTGCCCTGCCCATGGCAGAAGGGTTGGGATGAGATGAGCTTTAATGTCTTTTCTAACCCAAAACATTTTGGGATTCTAGGATGGCTTGCTGCAAATTAGATTGAGGAGTGTAATGCTTCCCTGGCAGCAGTCATTGAAAAAGAGCAAAGTTATGGAAAGGTCTTGATTAATCCAGTGGGTCTGAAGTCTGTTTTTGCCCTCTGCCAGGGCAGGGAGAGGACAAGCAGCCATGAATTCTGAATTCTAGCAGCAGACTGTGCTCCTGCCTTGGGGTGCTATGGTGATATGTGCTGCAAACAATTCCTAGAAACCCACTCAGGGCTCATCAGGCCAAACCACACTGTCACACATTCCCTCCCACGCAGCTGGGGAAGGTGTGGGTTAACAGCCCTGCACCCTGCAGGATTTTCTGTTTCCTGGACATTAATTGCTTTTATTTGTTTACGCTGAAGCTGCAGCTGCAGCCTGTGGCCGAGCTGAGAGCTGTGTCCCTGTGGATGCAGGAAGGGATGGCAGGGAGGGATGGCTGTGCCATCGAGGCTGGGGACCAGGGAGGTGCCACCACCAGGTCACGTACATGAGCTTGCAGCTACTTGCACTTCTTGAGTCAGGCACCAGTGTAATTTTTTATCTGCCAGTTTACAGGGTAACCACTGCTCTGGGGTCAGACCAGTGGCCCTTTAATTGTATAAACAATCAATCATTAGTAAATTTCAGAAGAAAAAATACCCAGGGAGGCTGCTGGAGGCTGCAGCTGTACAGATGCCATACCTTATAAGCTTCATCCTTCACAGCATCATGGAATGGTTTGGGTTGGAAGGGACATTAAAGATAGTCTAGTTCTAACTCCCTGCCATGGACAGGGACACCTTCTACTAGACCAGGTTGCTCCAAGCCCTGGCCAACCTGGCCTTGGACACTTCCAGGTAGTAAAGGGAAGCTTGTTCCCATCTCCTTCCCACCCTCCAAGCCCCACCAAATGCTTGGGATTGGGTAGGGTTCTGAGCAATTGAATGCAGCACAGCCTGCATGCCTTTTGTGGAGGGAATCTGCCATCTGGCTCTTCCTTGGAGCTTTGTAGCCTCCAGGAAGGGCATCACTTCTGTCACTGCAAACCTAGAACCTGGCTGGGAGAGGCCATGGGGTTAAATGGGACAAGGTTCAGGATGGGGACATTTTTAGTGCAGGAGAGAGGAGAGCTCACAGCTCCACGGGGTTGGCACAGGGCTGCAGTCTCTCCCTGGCAGTGCCTCCTCTCCGCCCGCAGCAGCCGCAGGGCTTTGCATGATTTATATACATTTTTTTCGAGTGACCAAAGCTCTAAAATCCGCAGCCTTAAAAAAAAGATGTTTTTGTGCAAGAGGCTTTTGTGGATGATAGGAAAGCTGAGCAGGCTCAGCCCAGAGGTTTTTTGGGGATGATTTGAACCCACAAACAGCACACGGCCATTTGGTTTGGTTGCTCTGCCCACAGGCAGATGGTTCCAGAGTTGTCCCATCAGCAGATGGATCTGAGCAGGGAGGGATTGGCTGTCTTGTCGAGGTTTCCCTGTGCTAGGAGTTCCCACTTCTAGATCTCCACTGAAGGTAGTGCTGAAGGAAGTTTAGGAGGTGAAAGTGGGATGCCACTGTGACAAATCCAGGCTCCTTTTTCAGTCAGTGCAGGGGAAAACCCCAGGCACTTTGCTGGCACAATTGCAGTTTCTGGAAACAGTCAGTCCCAGCCCATCACTGATCCCTGCATGGCTGAATACAGCAGGCAGGGACTGGTGGGGGTGGCAGGACCAAAAACATGCCCAGGGGATGCTGACACTTCAGCAACCTGATGGTTATAGTTTGGGACTGTGTTCCAATCTAGTTTGATTCCTAATGTACTCATTCAGGAATTTCACAGCCACCTGAAATCCAGCCCCAAAGCATCGGGTGCTGTGTTGGTTGTATGTGGAAAAGAAAGTGGTGAAGTGATCGGGAAAGCACAAACAGCAAAGGATTAGTAAGATCAGGAAGAAAAGCTACAGAATATTACCCCGCTCTTGAGCAAATTTTGTTACAGGGGGAGTGGATTTGCCAGAGGAGGGAATTTTCAGCCAGGATGTGTGAGCAGAATTAGTGAATATTAACTAGTGCTGCAGGTGCTTTTTTTTTTTTTTTTTTTTTTTTTTCAGGAATTATTAGCTGTGTTATCAGCAGTATCACCAAGCTTTAACCTGGGCTAGGCATGAGGAAACTGCAGCTGTGCTATCACAGCAAACCAGAACCGTGCCATTCCCTAACATGGTTTGGGAGATAGCACAGCCCAGGAGTTGTTCCTGGCTGACAGTTTGTGTGTGGCCACTCATTTGAAGGGTGCAGCAGCACAGGAATGGCCAAGCCAGCCCAGCTGATCTCTGAGAACCTGATATTGTGAAAATCAACATCCCCCTTGCACGTGATGCTTGGACTCTGACAATGAAGCCACCAGTTCCATTCCCCTGCTTTGCTCCCCCAAACACCACAGGGCCTCAGGGGTGCCCCCCTTGTTGGGATGCTTTGCTGCAGGGAGGTGGCATTTGCCAGCAGCTTTGTTTTTGCTCTGTGCCCTCCGAGCAAAGCATTCCCTGTGCTGGCTCCACTGCTCTCATCCCCTGGCCCCATCCCAAAGCTCAGGCAATGCTGAGCCCATGTCAAGAGGCACTTGCTGCCCAGCACGGCTGAGCTGGCTGCTGGCCCAGCTCGCTGCCAGGCCAGGAGCTGCAGGGGAGCTGACAGTGCCATGGCTTCCGTGGGGGATCCTGCCACCTCCCTCTGGCTTTCATGGCTCGTCTCCCAGCGTCACGGGAGCTTCGTTTCCTGAGGGATACAAGCCTTGGATAAACCCTGCTTGGGCTGCATGCTGTGTGTGTGTGTCTGTGTATAGAGAAGGGGAGAATTTGAGCCATCTTCTTTAATTTGAAATTTACCATGAGGTTATTTTGACCTTTTTTCTGAACAGATTAGGTTGTTTTAAGCCATACCCTTCAGTAAGTCACATGCACCACCTTTTACCTTCCAGAGTATCCCAGCCTGTGCAGGTCCCTGTTGGAGGAGTAACAGGACTTGGGCTGATGTAGATCTAACAAGGTACTTAAGTGCCTTCAGGGAAATAAAATCTTCTGTGCAATGCAGTTAAGTAGTCCCAGCACTGCCCAGTGCATTAGGAGCATGATATTTTGTTTCCATCAGGCAGATGAGGACTGATACCCCCATTTCCTCAATGAGGAAGTGTAAGCCCAGTTTAGAGAAGCCCCAAGCACCTACCTGGCCCCTCTCTGGTTGTGGGGATTTCCACTTCTTTGATGCTGGAGTGTAGATAAGTCCTTACATCCTGCTGCCTGACCTGGCAGGGCTGGTCCCTGGCACAAACCATCAAATCATGGAATCACAGAGTGGTTTGGGTTGGAAGAGACATTAAAGCTTGTCCAGTTCAACCCTCCTGCCATGGGCAGGGATACCTTCCCCTATCCCAGGTTGCTCCAAGCCCTGTCCAGCCTGACCTTGGACACTTACAGAGATCCAGTGGCAGACACAAATTCTCTGGGGAACTTGTGCTGGTTGTAAATCCCATGTAAATCCGAGTAACTCCCCACAGAAGGGATCTGAGCTCTGAGTGTTCCTGCTGCAGTCTGGACCAATGTTGGCACCTAAATCTGTGGCAGAAGGTAGCAGGTAATACCAAGACTGCACTTCCTGAGCCAATCCATGGTCTCTTATTTTCTCAGCTCTGGAGGGGTCTTTCCAAAACATGGGGCAAGAATAGGATGGAGGAGCTGGCACTGTGCTCTCAAGATGGCCTTTCAAAGTTTTCTCCAGCCCTTCAGAATGCTTTAATTACAGATGTTTGTGCTCAGGGAGGACCAGCCTTCAAACAACAGAGTTTGGGATGGGGCTTATCCAGTGCATCTGAACTGGGTGCAGCCCTGGTGCAGCCTCTCCCAGAGCTGAACTGCTCCCTGCCATCCTGGTGCACTAGGAGCTGTGACACCAAAGTTAACCCCATGTAAGAATGGGTCACAATAAAACCCCAAAAGCTTCAAAATTACCTGGAGTCCTCCCATGGACTTTTGCTCAACTGCCAGAAAAATTGGCTCTTTTCCACACTCAGGAAAAATACTTATTTGTGTTTGTAATTCAGGCATTAATCACCTGCAGCTCTCCAAACCAGTCTGTTGGCCACTACTCTTATTTTCATGCTATCCACAACCACTACTACTTTTTTTTTCCCCTGTTTTAAATGCCATGCATTTATTAAAGACTTCCCCAAAGCTGAGTACCCCTGGTCCTCCCTGCTTTGTTTACCAGGAATTACTGCCTTTTTGGAAGCCTGTGTAAACCTCTGATGCCTGAATAGCAGCCTGCAAGCAAATCTATCACATCAGTCTAGCCTCAATCCCAGACAGTGAATTCGGGGGCCAGACTGGTGGGAAAATCGACCGTACTCTGTAGGAAATTTTCTCATTCAAACCGTTCCATCAGACTGTGACCAAAAAGCAAAAGAGCTGGGAAAAAGCTCAGGTTTCCAATTACCCTCTTCAAAAGAGAGAGAAAAATTGGAACAGGATCGTTCTCCTCCTGTGCCGGGAGTTTTTATTGTGGATGTCATGATCCAGCCTGGCCATCATCCACGCCCTCCTTCTCGCCTTGCAGCTCCCTCCCTGAACAAACGATACTTGGTTGCTGTTAATTGGGAGCAGCCAAAATAACTGAATCCCCCGGAGATGGGAGTGAGGACTGAATCTGAACGAGACACTCCGCCGATGAATGTGGCTTTCAGCTGCTCCTACGCCCCCGTGAAGGGAAAAGAATAGGGGCTCTGTGAAAGTGAAACAGCCAGTGCTGACCTTGGGTTTCTGGGTTGGTGTTTTTTGTTGTTTTTTTTTTTTTCTCTTTCTCTCTCTTTTCTAACGTTAATTGCTCGTCACTTTGTCCCATCACATGATCACTGCAAGCTGCCAACTTGTTCTCATTCACTCATATCACAAGGTTTGAAATAAGCAGAGTACCGGGTTCCTGATTTAGCGCTGTTCAGCCCAGTATCAGATGTGCTTCTTGTGATTTCGGACTATTATTTTGAAAAGCTCTGCCCCTCACAGCCTGTTTAAAACTGGCATTTTCCAGCTCTGAAAGCCTGCCTGGAATAATCTGTGCTGTCAGGGAGATGTGCAGTGCCCAGGCTCTCTGAGGTGATGCTCGCTGCAGGCACTGAGCTCTGGGGATGAGAGACCTTGGCAAAATCCCGGCATGAGTACGAGCGGTGCAAGCCGGAGCCAGGCTGTGCCTGGGACAGAAGCTGCCTGTCTCTCTCACACCCTTGTCAGCATGCAAAGCAGGCAGGCCATGGACTGCATTCCCATGCATTCCCATTCCCAGGCTCAATTGCCACCCTCCCATGTGTTGCCTTTGCTCTTTATGTGCAGTTTTTAGCAGGTTCCTCCACGGGAGATCAGCACCAACTCTGCTCTCTGCAGGTGTGTGTCCTGTTGCCCTATGCAGCTGTGCCCTCTTGGAGGTTTTCAGTTCCTCTCATGCTGGGGTTCACTCTGGCATTATCTGTGTTCTCCAAGATGTAACGAATTCAGCATTGTCCTTTCTTCTTCTGCCTCACCATCATGATCATTGAATCATAGAATCCCCGAATGGTCTGGGTTGGAAAGATCATTTTGTTCCAACTTCTCTGCCATGGGCAGGAAAAAATTCTTCCCTGTGAGGGTGGTGAGGCCATGGCATAGGTTACCCAGAGGAGCTGTGGTTGCTCCATCCCTGGAAGTGTCCAAGGTTGGATGGGGCCTGGAGCAACCTGGGATAGAAGAAGGTGTCCCTGGCCATGGCAGGAGGTTGGAATGAGGTGATCTTTAACATCCCTTCCATCCCCAAGCGCTCCACAATGCCATGATTTATAATTGAATTCCACTAGCTACAAGAAGCTGTACACTGGAACAGGGCACAGTGAATGTTGTCTCCTCTTCACACCTTGCCCTCATAGGACTGCCCCAAAGTCAAATTTTGCCTTGCCTCCCTAAATTTTGGCATGTAACTCTACAGGGATATACAACCTCCTGAATGATCTGCATGTCCCATCATAGCTCAGGACCCTGCAGACCCTTAGGAGAGAAACAGTCTTTATGAGTGTGCACAACATTAACTCCCCAGGAAGTGTGCTCTCTTTAGCATTTCACATGTGTGAAACTAAAATAGCATTTCCAGGGTCCATTTTGCCTTCTGTGGCTAAGGCAGCTCCATCAAACACAGCAGACAAAGTCCCCTGTGGCAAACAGAGGAAAAAAAACTCCAGCTTTGAGAGATGATAAGGGAGAAAGCCAACGCAGTGTAGGGCAGAAAGAATTTTCTGGAAAATGAAACCTAATTATGACAGCTCCACTCTGCTAGAATACAGAAGCAACATGAAAATATTGTTTGTTATCAGATGCTTTGGGTTTCTACAGGAAGTGAGACTTGCTGCCGGGTTGAGAGTCTGCTTTGACTTTGCTCTTTGTGCTGTCTCAGCCTGGGACTGCCAGGTCCCACCTCCTTGCTTTCAGAAACCCTCTCTTGGTGTTTAACACTCTCCTGTCCTCACTGTCACAGCCTAGCAGGGGTCTCCCATCACAGAATCACAGACTGGTTTGGGTTGAAAGGGATCTTTAAGCTCTTCTAGTTCCAGTCCTCTGCCATGGGCAGGGACACCTTCACTAGACCGGGTGCCCACACAAACTGTTGGTGTCTCACCACTGGACACAGCTGGTGTCTCATGTAGCAGGAGAAAAATTGGCTGTTTTCCACACTCAGAAAACAATACTTATTTTTGTTTCCATTTTTTTTGTTGTTTTTGCTACTTCCATCCCCCACACCTCCAGTTGTGTGTATATAAGCTTAGGAGACAGATTTTGCTCCTGAAACCTGTGTGTGTTGGTTTCACAGGTGTAACTACAGCCCTGCACAGTCTGGTGGGGCCCCATCAGCGCCAATTTCAGTTATTTGTGATGAATTCTCCTCTATTTTGTATGACACAAACACCAGCAGGGAAGAGAGGTATCTAGGTTATTGGGAAACAGGGGGTATTGGGAATTCATTTAATGCCAAGAGTTGTTCTCCACACATTAAGATCCTGCTGTGCCCTGAATCTGAATCTTGCCAGCCAGAGCTTAGCAAGTCTGGAGGTTACTAAGGAGCAGAGCAGACAGAGGAGTGCCCAGCACTGGGTTTGGCTGCTCTGAGCATCCAGGGACTTCTCTGGCAGTCCCTCACCCTTGGCTCCATGGATGCTCCCAAAGCTCTGATGCTGTACCCAAACTGCAGCCAGCTTGGATGTGAAGCCTCTAATTTCTTCCGTCCCTCTCAATCCTGATGCTTATTTGTGGAGGGATGAGGGCTGCAGGCTTGGGACGGTGGATTTCTCCACTTTTCCCTCTGCCATACTCACTACAGCACCCCATGGGCAAGCTGTGTGGCAGGGAACAGTGAGTTTCTTTGCAACCTCCACGATTTGGTTGGGACCCTCTTAACTCATGTGCGGACAAGCTGTTTATCCCTTAGATGAGTAATTTACGTCCCACTTTTGTCCCTGAGCATTTTGTTCTGGGGTAAGGGTTGAAAAATCACCTTCATAAATTATCAGATGCTTTCTTGCCAACTAACTGCTTCCTGCAGCCCCTTGTTGGCAGCTTGTGCTCCTGAACACGCTCCAAGCTGAGTGCCTGAGGAAGTGGGGAGGAAGGGCAGGCTTGTGACATTGTTGTGCCTATCTGATGCAGACTGACCTGCAGGGACAGGGCTCTGTGCATCCCCCTCTGTGCTGAATTTAGGTCAGGGAACAGATATCTCTGGGAATCTGGAACTCCCTCAGTCCCTTCTCTAACTCCTCAGAGATCTGGTACCCCTAAACTCAACAATATTCATAGAATCATAGAATGGTTTGGGTTACAAGGGACCTGAAAGACCATCTTGACCCAACACCCTGCCATGAGCAGGGATACCTTCCACTATCCCAGGTTGCTCCAAACTCCTGGCCTTGGACACTTCCAAGGATTCAGGGGCAGCCACAGCTTTTCTGGGCACCCTGTGCCAGGGACTTGGCACCCTCACAGGAAACAATTCCTAATACCCAATATCCTCTCTATCCCTGCCCTCTGGCAATGGGAAGCCATTGCCCCTTGTCCTGTCATTCCAGGCTCTTGTCCCAAGTCCCTCTCCAGCTCTCCTGGAGCCCCTTTAGGCACTGGTAGCTGCTCTAAGGGTCAGTGTCTCCATGGTGCTGTGGTTAACCCCACTGGGAATGGCAGCATGCTCTTCTCCCCGCTGCACCACCATTAACATTTCCTCTTTCTCCCTCCCCTGCAGGGCAGGAAGACGACGTTCCCTGGTGCAGGGCTGAAGGATGACAGCCATCCTGGAGCGGCTCAGCACGCTGTCCCTCAGCGGGCAGCACCTCAGCCGCCTGCCCCGGCTGCTGGAGGACGGCCTCCCCAAGATGCCCTGCACGGTGAAGGAGTGCGAGGTGCCGCAGCTCTTCCGCGAGCCCTACATCCACAGCGGCTACCGCCCCACCGGCCAGGACTGGCGCTACTACTTCCTCAGCCTCTTCCAGAAGCACAACGAGGTGGTCAACGTGTGGACTCATCTCCTGGCGGCGCTGGCCGTGCTGCTGAGGTTCAAGACGTTTGTGGAGGCTGAGCGGTTGCCTGTGGATGCGTGGTCCTTGCCATTGCTCATCTTTGTCCTCTCCTCTGTCACCTACCTGACCTGCAGCCTCTTGGCTCACCTGCTGCAGTCCAAGTCAGAGCTGTACCACTACACCTTCTACTTTGTAGACTATGTTGGAGTCAGCATCTACCAGTATGGCAGCGCCCTGGCTCATTTCTACTACAGCTCTGACCAAGCCTGGTACGACAAGTTCTGGCTTTTCTTCCTGCCAGCAGCAGCTTTCTGTGGCTGGTTGTCCTGTGCCGGCTGCTGCTACGCCAAATACCGGTACCGACGGCCTTACCCCATCATGAGGAAGATGTGCCAGGTGATCCCAGCAGGGCTGGCTTTCATCCTGGATATCAGTCCAGTGGCACACCGGGTGGTTGTGTGTCACCTGGGGGGCTGCGAGGAGGATGCTGCTTGGTACCACACATACCAGATACTGTTTTTCCTTATCAGTGCTTATTTCTTTTCCTGCCCTGTCCCTGAGAAATACTTCCCTGGCTCCTGTGATATTGTTGGCCATGCCCACCAGATTTTCCACACCTTCCTGGCCATCTGCACCCTGTCACAGCTGGAGGCAATTCTTTTGGATTACAAGAACAGGCAGGAGATTTTCCTGAAGAGACATGGGCCTTTCACTGTTTATCTCTCCTGCATCTCTTTTTTTGGCTTGGTGGCCTGTAGTGCCATCACAGCTTACATCCTGCGATGCAGGATCAAGGCCAGCTTGGCTAAAAAGGACTCCTGAGAATCACGGACGTGACAGGCATCATATCACCAGAGAAAATCAAGAAAAAGGGCATAACATACTAGAGACATGACTGTCTTACTTGCCTAACACGCCGTGACTAACCAGGACCCTGGATTCAGATGGAGGGCTGGACACTTCATGCTGGATGCATTTTCACAGCAGGGATTGCTTGTTGCCATAGCGGGGGGGACATGGAGTGTTTTAAGCCAGAACAAGTCACTGAACCAAGGATGCTGAAATAGGCAGAGGTTCCTTGTTCATTGTGGTAGAGCTGTGGGTGAGACCTTGCTGAAGGTCACGGAGGGCAGCCTGGAGGCTGTGGGACTGCAGAAGGGTGTGCCAGGGCTCACAACACCATGAGGACCACAGCTGGATATGATGACTTCTCTGAGTTTTGCCATATCTGTGTGAGAACTGTTCCTATCAAAGGCATTAGGAAGGTTTTGGGAAGTCTGTGTTTCTAAGGTTCATGTGTGAGGGCACATGTGGCACCGTGGCTGCTGTAATCCTATTCCTGTTCCAGCCAGGTTCTCTCTGTGCTCCCCTTGTCAAGTGTATCAATGCCAGGTCACTTAGGTGGCTCTGGGAAAACATCTTTGGAGATCCTGGCTTGACCTGGCGTCCTCTGAGGCAAACTGGGTCTGTGTCATCTGTCTAGAGAGTCTGACCAACCTCTAGCAATGTCCATGAAACGTGGAATAATGGGCTTTGTTTGATACAGGAAAGGCTCTTCTCCTCCAACAGCACTACTGTGGTCATGGCCAAAAGGGTGTGAAGGTGAAGGAGTCTTTATTCCTCTCTTAATGGTGCTTTGTGTCCTTGGTGAGCATTGTGGGAAAGCTGACCTTGAAGCTGCAGGGTTGCTGTTCTATGACTAGTGGGGCTGGGACTCTGGCATGTTTCTGTCAGTATTAGATGAAGCTGGAACAGCAAAAGGCAGGAGCAGGATGACAACATCAGGGTCCTGCACAACCTCAGGATGGATTTGTCCTTGGGACTTGGTGATTCCTGTGTGGAGTAGCAAAGATAGTGGTCAGGGTCACTTAATGTCCATGGGTCACTCCTGTCCAAGGTAACAAAGGTTGGATTACTGTGTCCCCTAGTAGAGGAATGTATTCTGTGCTTACCTTGGGGAATATTGAAAATGGAGCTACCAAGGAGGTTTAAATCCTTGCTAAAACCAAGGAATCCATGGGATCTATCCCAGCCACGGATTTGTCTCACTGAGCCCAAGGGCAGGCAAATGAATTGTGATTGCTGGTTCTGAGCAGGCAAAGTGTAGGGTTGGGGATATGGTTGGTGAGGACAGGCACTGATTTCTGCACTTCATCAGTGTTTCAGCTCTTGAGGTGTGTGTATGTGTTCATGTTCCATGCATGTGCATGGGATTTGTTATCCAGAAAGGCTTTGCCTTGGGATTTTATATCTGCAGAGCCTCCTAGCTGGGTCAAGATTAACTTGAAGGAAACAGTGCTGTCCTGCTACAGGAGCAAGGTGGGCTGGACAACAGGTTTGTTAATAGGTGGTGGAAAACAGATTTGTAGATTGGTACTTCGCTGGTCTTGTGTTTAGTAGGTGAATTTGGAACTCATGGCCCTATAGAAAATTAAATACAAAGGGAGAGGGAAGTAATTTTGGAGCATAGGAGAAGTCATAGGAAAGCCTTCAGAAGGTCATCAAGTCCACCCTTTCTCCTCAGTCCTGGCCTCAGCTTAGAAATTAATTACTTAATTTTGTAGGGTGTTTTTGATGGTACAGCCATGCTGACCTAACAGAAAATCTGCCTCAGGGGAGATGCCAAGCAGGGGTGGTCCCTCTTGCACCTCATTAAACCTCTTCCCATGCACAGAAGTTCATCTCACCACAGAGTGAGCCAGTGCTGGGAGAGGGACCTTTGGGAAACCAATCCTACTGAAAAAATGTCAATAATTTTTGGCTGGTTTTAATTCTGAGCCAACTCACTTGGACAGTGCAGCTGCTGGCAGGGAAGGGCTGGAGTGGAGGCCAGCAGCAGTTTCTCCTTGCATGGCAGCTGGCTGCTCAACTCAGCTGCACTGAGGACTTCTCCCTCCATGGCCTCTGGCTTTGTTTGTGGGTCTCCTCCCAGACTGAGAAAAGGCTTCCAGTGTGAGCAGCTTTTTGTCATAGCATAATTTGCCTTGGTTTTGTGGTAGGTAAGGGAGAGCAAGGCACTGGATGTGGACCTGGCTGGATGGTATCAGTGGGTTCCTCTGCACAAACAGAGGTAAATCAGGCTGGTCCAGAGCTCATTTCTGGGATAAACTGAAGAAGGATTGGGCATGGCTGGTAATAGCAAGCCTGCTCTGCTGCTACCTGGAGTTATACTGGGTACCAAAGGAAGGGGTCACCCAGGTGTCCCCTTCTTTTAGGGTTTGAACACAGATGACATGCCCTGCCCTTGTTGAAGGAGGGTGAGTACAGTAATTCCATCTCATTCAGGGACAGGGAGAGGAGCCCACGTGAATCTTCCGAGGTACTTTTGATCACATCCTCTCCTCCCTGGCTGAGCAGAGATGGACAGTGGAGCAGGGTGTGACAGTGCAGGTGGTTTTGCACACGCCCACGTTTCCCCTCAGGAGAAGCCACACCCATCTCCACGTGGCCCTGCACTCCCACCTGGAGCTGACCTCCTGGTTATGATGATGGGTGGAGTGAGTGGGGATTTACAACAGAGATCTGTGCTGCTGTGAGGATGCGCCCTTGTGTCACAAGGGGCTCACCAACACTGGAGCTTCCTTCTTCCCTGTCTCCATCCTCCTCTTCCTCCAACCAGCTTCTTTCTTTCTTTCATCCCCAGACTTCATCCTTTGTGCCTTATGCACCTGGCTGCCTTCCTGGCAGACTCTACATGCTGCAGTCTCAGCTGGGAAGTGGCTGTGGAAGCTTTGCTAGTGATCCAGAGGACACCAGAGCTGGATCTGGAAAAAGCCAAAGTGATAAATGCTCAGCTTGTCTGAGCTCCCCAGGACCTTCTCCTTTGGGCTTACTGCTTGGAGCAGGTCCCCTCCATCCTGGTGTTCCTAAGGAGGCATGGCTGGGAAGAACGTACCAGTGGCCAGGCTTGGTGAAGAGCTGACTACCAAAGGTTGATCACACCTAAGAGATCCCTCAGGGATCCCTGAGGTCACAATCCTCTACCTCAGGAATCTCTGGTCCTGAGGTAGGGTTCCTTCAGATCTTGCAAACCAGAACAGCTCCTGAGAATTCATCCCAATGTGCCTTGTGCTATTTCTTTTGAGGATTAATCCTGAAGGAACCTGAAGATCAAGGGCAGCCCCTTTGCTGTCTGCTCCATGGTCCATGGTTGCTCTTAACAGCCAATTCCCACTGATGGGATTTGCTCAGTGTACAGAGCAGGAGGGGAGGATGGAGACAAGTGCCTTATTTATGCCTAATTTGTGTAACGAGGCAAGGACAGGTTCCTCATGTGCCTTGCAATTTATATCTTTTACTGACAAGATTATTTTTAAGCGCTGTTCTTACTAAACAGAAGTACAAAAGAGTTTGTATTTTTTTTTCTTTTGGGAAACAGGGAAGGATATGAGTGTTCCTTATTAACCACCCCCTTCCCAACTCCCACCTGCTGACTTTGTATTGTTGAAAATATTGACAATATTTTAAGCTTTGTACTGTACTGATCTTTATTTAAAAACTTTAGTGGAAAAAAAAGAAATCTATGAAAACAAAACAATTGGTGTGGTGTGAAATTCCCAAATGCACAACTGAACAACTAGAGAAGGTTATGAGTCATTAGAAAAATTAGGGATGATAATTACAGAGAGATAACAATTATAATAATGAATAAGGTGTGGTTTTATCTGTGCATCTCAAAGCACTCACAAGGTTTCACGAAACCTATTGGATTTCATTCCCTTTCCACAAAGGAAGTGCAGAACAGCTGCCCTGACACTGATTAGAGAAATTTTAGTTCATCATCCACAATCACAGAAGGGTTGAGTGTGGAAAAGATTTCTGGGGGCCACTTGGTCCAACCCTCAGCTCAAGCAGGGCCACTCAGAGCTGGTTGCCTAGGTCCATGTCCAGATGAATTCTGAATATCTCCAAAAGGATGGTGATCATTTCTCTGGGCAACCTGTGCCAGTGCTCAGAGACCCTCAAAGTAAAAATTTGTTTCCTAGTGTTCAGAGGAATCTCCCGTGTTCCAATGTGTGCCTGTGCCCTCAGGTCCTGGGACCCAACACAGAGCCTTGCCCTGTCCACTTTGCACCCTCCCTTCAGGGATTTATATACACCTATAAAATCCTTTAAATATTGCCTGACCTGATCCTCTTCTACCAAAGTACAGATTGCTTGTTCCAGCCCTTCCCCCTGCTCTCAGGGACCAGGGATTCCTAAAGGCTGATCTCACTGGTAAAGACTGAGGTGAAGAAGGCTTTTCCATGTTCTCTGTAGCCAGCTCTATCTTACTGAGCAATGGGCCCACAACATTTGCCCTGGTATCCCTTTGTCACCCTATAGAAACCCTTCTGGTTGTCTTTGACATTCCTGAACAGATTCCAGTTGGACTTTGCCTTTCCGCATCCCTGCACATTCCGATAATGTCTGTATTCTTTCCCATCCGTGTCCATGCTTTCACCTTCTCTCTACTACTTCTGTGTTTTGAGTTTTTCCAGGAGCTCCTGTTTATCCATGCAGGCCTGCTGGCATTTTTGCCCAGTTTCCTGCTCATTGGAATGGACTGTTCTTGATCTTGGAGATCACTCCACCCAGGTCTGCTTATCCCAGGGCACTCTACCAAGCAGATAGAGGCCTTTGAAGAGGCCAAAGTGTGAAGTCTAGTGTTTGATGTTTACCCTCCTCCCTTCCTTCAGGATCCTGAACTCCACCAGCCAGCTCTGCTTTTGACCCCCGCATTTCCAGCAAACCATGGCTGGTGAGTCTGATGTTCAGCAAAGCACCTCTCCTTGTCGGCTCCTCCCTCACTTGGAGGAGGGAGTTACCAGTACCACATTCTAGAAACCTCCTGGGCTGCGAATCACAGAATCATTGAAGGGTTTGAGTTGGAAGAGACCTTAAAGATCAACTCATTCCAACCCCCTGCCATGGCGAGGGACACCTTCCACTAAATCAGATTTCTCAGGGCTCCATCCAACTTGACCCTGAATGTTTCCATGGGTAAGGCATCCACAGCTTCTCTGGACAACCAGTGCCAGGGCCTCACCAACTCCATACTAAGTAATTTCTTCCCAATATCCAATCTAAATCTACTCTCTGACTTTACTTTGAAGCCATTCCCATTTGTCCTGTCACTACATGTTTTTGTAAATAGTCCTCCTTCATCTTTCCTTTAAGCTTCCTTCAGGTACTGGAAGACTGCAGTTAGGTTACCCCAAAGCCTTCTCTTCTCCAGGATGAACAATCCCAATTCTCTTGGCATTTCCTCTTAGGGGAGATGCTCCATCCCTCTTAATCCTCTTAACTTGTCCTCCCAGCAGGTATCAGGGTGGCTGAAGTCTCCTGTGAGGAGCAGGGCCTGCAAAGAGGCAACTGGCCCAGTACAACCTCACCCAAACTGGTTATCCCTTGAACGCTTCCCCTGTAAGCTCTCTGTTGGCTCATCATCCACACAGAATTCCAGGCACTCCAGCTATTCCCTCACTAAAGGGCAGCTCCCTCTCCTCACCTTTTTGTCTTGGCTGTATCCCTCCATTACAACACTTGGGTCGTGGGAGCCATCCCACCACACCTTCCTGATCCCAACAGATCATGGCCCTGCAGATGCACCCAGATTTTTGCCTCATCATGCCCAGTTCTCACACTGCTGGTGTTCTCCACACACACTCCAGAGAGACATCCCAGCACACTGACATCCCAGATTTAGGGATCCCAGTTTTAGGGATTTCTCCATCATGGTGTTTTGTTGATTTTCTGATCCCTTTCTGTCATATCTCTCCAGATCCTCAACTCATCAACCTTATCTGGGAGGGTTGTGTGTGATAACATACATAATTCATCAATTTTTTCTGAATTTCAGAACTTAAAACCTCTAGAATGCCTTCTATTTTTCCTTCCAATAACCCAGTAATTTTAATTATTATTTCTTAATACACCATGCAGACCAAGGCTTCTGCAGGTTACGTCTTCACCCACCAGAGGGCGAGATGTCTCCATCCGTGTCCTCCACTGCCACAAAAGCAGAGCCCGATAAAGAATTCCTTTTTGCCCTTCATGAGTAGGTAGCAGGGATGTGGGAAGCTAAAAAGGCTCATCTTAACCTTGGCAAGTCAGACTTGTCTGTACAGAAGTTGTCAAGGATGAAGCTTAATCTAGATCTTCACTTTAATTCCTCATTTCTCTCCTGCTTTACAGTCGCTATTACTAAACACCAGCTTATGCTATGGCTTTTCTGCTTCCTTCTGTGGAATCCCAGAATGGTTTGGGTTGGAAGGGACATTAAAGACCATCTCATTCCCAACCCCTGCCATGAGCAGGGACACCTTCCATTAAACGTTGCTCAACCTGGCCTTGGACATTTCCAGGGATGGTGCAGCCACAGCTTTTCTGGGCAACCTGTGCCAGGGCCTCCCCACCCTCACAGGGATGAATTCCTTCCCAATATCACATCTAACCTGCCCTCTGGCAGTTTAAAAACACTGCTCCTTGTCCTGTCACTGCATAGCCTTGTAAATAATTCCTTTTTGGTTCTCTCAGAGCCCCTTTAGGCACTGGAAAGGACTCCAAGGTCTTCCCAGAGCCTTCTTTTCTCCACGCTGAACATGCCTAGCCTGTAATCTTTACAGGGTGTGCACCAGACATTCTGCTACACAACCTTGTCACAGATTGCAGTTATTGTCCTTGAGAATGATAGTGACACACAGAGGCCAGTTTCCTTCTCTGAGACAGGTCCCGTTCCTTGTTAAATGCTGCCTGAGTATTGCAGCTTGAAAAATCAGAGCGAGGGCTTGATCGGGGTCCTGCTCCTGGGTCTAAGTCAGCCATCACACCAACAGCTTTGCTGTCTTCCAGATTCAGCTCTCCAAGCCCTGCTTGACCTTCAGTTCATTATTTTCCTTTCTAAGCTCATCTTCTTTATCTCCCACGTCTGGCTTTTTTCTCTCTCCCACACCATGCTCAGACAGACAGTCTGGCTGCAATTCTCCTCACTTCTGCTTAGAAAACCCTCAGATCTGCCACCTGCCCTTGAGTCACAGCCTGGCTTGCCTGGTGTAGTGGTGATGAAGAGAACAAAGCAAAGATGCACCAAAACCTTCTTTTTCATGGAATCCTAGAAGGTTTGGGCTGGAAGGGACATTTGGGATCATCTCATTCCAACCCTCTTGCCATGGGCACGGTCACCTTCCACTAGCTGGGTTTCTCTCAAATCCTGTCTAACCTGGCCCGGAATGCTTCCAGGGATGAGGAATCCACATCTTCTGGGGAATCCACAACTTCTGTAGGGAACAAATAATTTCTGTCTTCCATGGTGATGGATTTAGCTGTTTTCTCTCTTGCATTTGGGAGTGACTTTTGCACATTCACCTTTTCCTTGATGGTATCCTTGATGCTTCTTTCAGCCCCTTCCTCCAGAGATAAAAATAATATTTGAAAGAGAGGAGTTATATCAGTGCTACATATGAAAAATACACTACTTCACAACTATATAAATTTTTATACATGTATATATATACATCATAAACCAGCACAATCACTCCTGTTAAAGTATTTCAATCACCCCAGGTATGGATTTGTCCCTTCAGAGCTGGTCGTTACCCTGCGCACTGCACAGGGCAGGGAAAACTCCCCAAAAAGAAGCACGCCAGGTGCCACCACCCGCAAAATGTTTTAATGTGAGGGGATTATGATGGGCCACGAGGGGGATATGCAAGTCTGTGACTGAACTACGAGGGGCTGTGAGGGGAAAATCCCTAATAAAACAGGATTAGCGCTTTTTCTCCACGCTGCGGGGCCGAACTCCCCTCCCGTGTGGGAGGGGGCGGTTCGGCCCCTCAGAGCCCTCCCCGTTGCCACGGCGACCGCGCGCCCTTGGCACTCACTGCGCAGGCGCGGAGAGGCCCGGAGGCGCGGGGGGATGTGCGCATGCGCACCGAGCGCGGGGCCGGTTGCCGTGGAGACGCGTCGGCCAGGCCGGGCCCGGAGCGCCGCCGCCGCCGCCGCCATGAGCTCGGGGCCGCAGCCGGAGCTGGGGCCGGGGATACGGCCGGGGACAGGGACAGGGCCCCCGATCGGGCCCGGGCCGGGGCTGCCCTTCCTCCCCGGCTGCGCCATCAAGGACCCCACGGTGAGCGCGCCCGCCCACTGTACCCCCGCTGTACCCCCTTCCCACGGGAGGCCTCCCGGATCAAGGTGGGCTGGCCTTGTGTGTGCCCCCTGAGGGGTGACCTCAGAAACGGGCCTCTGCACCTCCCCACACCCTCTTCAGGTGGTACCTGGTTTCCCCTGGAGATGTTCTCTGGGAATCTGGTACTCCCTCAGACTTTGCTCGAAATCCACAGGAGTCTTGGGACCCCTAAACTCAACAATATTCATAGAATCACAGAATGGTTTGGGTTAGAAGACCGTAAAGACAATCCCATTCAACCCCCTGCCATGGGCAGGGACAACTTCTACTATCCCAGGCTGCTCCAAGCCCTGTCCAGCCCAGCCTTGGACACTCCCAGGGATCCAGGGGCAGCCACAGCTTCTCTGGGCACCCTGTGCCAGGGCCTCACCACCCTCACAGGGAACAATTCCTTCCCAATATCCCATCTATCCCTGTCTGCTGTCAGTGGGAAGCCATTGCCCCTTGTCCTGTCCCTCCAGGCTTTGTCCCACGTCCCTCTCCAGCTCTCCTGGAGTTCCTTTAGGCGCCAAAAAGGATTCTAAGGTGTCCCTGGAGCCTTCTCTTCTCCAGGTGAACAACCCCAGTTCTCCCAGCCTAGCTCCAGAGCAGAGGAGCTTCAGAGCATCTCCATGGTTTCCTCTGGGGAACCTCAAACTCACCAGACCCTGGACATGACCCTCAAAGGATCCCCAAAGAACTTGGTGCTCTGTAAACTCATTTGATGCTCCTCAGCAGATTTAATATCCAGTTAACTCTCCCCCAGGGATTTGGTGTTTCCCAAAGCCACCAAATACCTGCTGGAATCATTTCTGGGGGATGTGAACGCTCTGTACCCACCTGGTAGCTCCTGATCCCACTCACAGCAGAGCTGGTGCTCCCATAATTCTTCCACTGTTACTGAACATTGCAATCTGTTCCCAAGGGACCAAGTATCCCTGAAGTAACCTTCAAAGGGACTTGGTACATTTAATCTTCTCCCCAAGGAATCCACTGCATCATAACCCTGAATTTGTCCCAATAGCTTTAGAGTGAGACACACACACCCCTCCTCCCCCTTATTTGTGAACCTCATCTGAAATTCCAAAAACTTTTTCCATGACTGCAGAACTGTCTGCAAATTCACCCCTTTGGATATTCAGTTCCCTTGAATCCATCCAATAATTCCCCCACGGTTCATAAGATACCCCAGGGGAAATCCCCAAACTCACTTTACAGTCCTGAAATCTGATTCCCTCAGAAAAAGCTGCTGTTTCTCTGAACCATCTGAGTTTTCCCAAAGCAAAGTCCTCTGAACTGATACTGATACTGTCCTTAACCAAGTTCCTTAAATTCACCTGATACCTCCTCAGATGGATATACCCAGGAGAACCAATATTGATCAAACCTTGAGCATTCCTCCACATGAATTAATCCCCCAAATCATCCCAATATAATTATTTCCTGGACATAGTTTGTCTATTACATAGACACACCTTGAAGTCACCAGTCTCATTGGCAAGCAACATCTTCCTGATACCTTTTCCTCCAAAACTCTGATACTTCCAAAACCGCTCTCCTGGTGTTGCCTGGAGAACTGAATCCTTGGCAGTGCAGGTCTGGAGCCTGATAACCTGATGAGAGGACTGGTATCCCTCCACAGAACTGGTGTCATCACTGCTTCCAAGATCATCCCCAGGAAATGACACGCTCTCAGCTGTTCCCATGTTCCCTGGAAGAAGCAGTCTCATCCTCATCCTCATGCTCTGCACCTGGTACTAAATGAAGAAGCAACCTCTCTTTTTCCCCATCCAATGGTCAGGCCCTGAGGACCTGATAACCCAAATCCTCCCAGTGTTCTCTTGAGGAAGTGGTGCCACTCAGAACTGAAGCTTCCATTTATTTCTTTGATATGACCCCCCCAAAAAAACAAAAAGGGGTTGTTCCATGCCTGGTTTGGGCTTACCAGGACTTTACAGCCTTCCTGGAGAGCATCTTTAACAGAAAATATTCCTGGCTGCATCCAGCTTTGTATATGAAAATTGTCACAGAATCATGGAATGGTTTGGGTTGGAAGGGACCTTAAAGATCATCTTGTTCCAACCCTCTGCCATGGGCAGGGACACCTTCCACAAAGCAGATTGCTCCAAGCCCATCCAACTTGGCCTAAAATCAGTGACAACTGAGTCCTCCAATAGTAAATAGAGTAAATTACTCATAACAAATAACCATCCAACAATAAAGGTTGTCTCAGAATTATTATCAGATTATAATATTTCATTGAAATAATTTACAACATCTTGGAAATCTGCAGTTTTCCAGTCCATAAAACTGGCATCACAATACTTGGTTTCATAGTGAATGCTGAGAAGTTCTGAAAAAAAAACTCTGTCTTCAAGTAAAGTGGTGTTACAGCTTAGTGCTCTCTGGACAGGGAAACAGACACTGGGAGAGGGAATGGTGTTTGTGTGAAGTGTTACAGACTTGGCAAAAAGAAGGACTTAATTCAGTGGAATTTCTTCAGATAAACACTGGCAACAACTGAGATTAGGAGTTTACATTCTGGGTTTTCCCTTTTAAACTTTCATTAGTCACCTGATCCTGGAAGATGTTATCTGGCATACAGGCTCACTTTGGGAGAGCTTATCCACTCAGGAGCCTTATGAACCAATGAGGTGCTTCCTTTAGGCAAATGTGGGTCTTAAAAGCCTGCACACTTCTAGCAAATACTGATATTGCTCAAATTAAAGACAAACTTCCTGGTTTTCCTTGAATATTTTTTCCCACAGCTTTCCCTTGGTATTTATTTAACAGAAGGAAGTGGTAGTTCTGTGGCAGTTTATAAGATGTTCTGCTGAAATGTCTTCAGACAAATCTTGTTTTCACCTGTTTTCCTCACTGCTCTCTCCTTTGCAAGATCTATAGTAGCAGTTTAAAGAGAAATCAGGGAATTATGTGGAATTCAAGTGGGGCCTAAAGGTATAAATAAGAAAAGAGGCTTAACCATGAGGGGCGAGGAAGGGGGTGGAGAAGAAGCAGTTTGCATGCCTAAGATCGGACTGACGGCAAGCCTGGGGCTGGAAAAGGAGCTGGAGCTCGTTCTCTCAGCACTAGAAATGCTTACAACTCTGCTTTACTTGGCAAAAGTCAAGAGGTTTTATTATCAGGGACTCATAATTTCCCCTGCTTTCTCTGGAGTTTTAAGTGCTGAAAGCCCAGTGGGACCAGGCAGGATCTCGGAGTGCAGGTGAGGTACCACGTGTGCCAGAGTGTGCAGCAAGTGGAGCAGTTTGGTGTCACTCAAGTCTGATCCTGCTCTTCAGTGGTGAAGAACAAGACTGGCTGACAGATCAGGTCCTGTGCACAGCCCTGGGAGAAGGACTTGGAGCTGCTGATGGATGAGAGGCCAAGAGCCAGAAGCCCCCACCATGTGCTGGGCTGATCCCCCTGTGGGCAGCAGGGGAGGGGGCAATTCTGCCCCTCTGCCCCACTCAGGTGAGACTCCCCATCTGCAGAGCTGCATCCAGATCTGGTGTCCTCAGCATAAACAGGACATGGAGCTGCTGGAGAGAGTCCAGAGGAGACCACAGAGATGTTCTGTGCTGGAGCCCCTGTGCTCTTGAGCCAGGCTGGGAGATCTGGGCGTGTTCACCTGAAGAGAAGGATCCAGGGAGAACTCAGAGCCTCTTCCAAGTGCCTAAAGGGGCTTCATGAAAGATGGGACAAACTTTTTAGCAGGGCCTGTAGCAGTAGGACAAGGAATGATGGTTTTAAACTCAAAGAGACTTAATTGAATTTAGATACAAGGAAGAAGTTTTTTTACAAAGAGGGTAATGTTGCCCAGAGAAACCGTGGCTGCTTCATCCCTGCCAATGTCCAAGGCCAGGTTGGACAGGGCTTGGAGCAATCTGGGATACTGGAAGGTGTCACTGCCCATGGCAGAGGGTGGAACTGGATAATCTTTTATGTCCCTTCCAACCCAGGCTGTTCTATGAGTCTATGACTATGTAGGTGATGGAATAACTAATGTGGTTTTGCACATTTCATAATTGCAGTTCTGTGAGCATGACATGCCTTGATTTAACCCAGCAAAGAAAATCCTGTATCATGCCAGGGGAGGGTTAAGAAAGTAAATAACGGTGGAATACACAGAGGGTGCACAACAGTGAAGGGAGCACCATAAGGCAGTAACTGAGTGAGGTCCCATGGTGCTCTGTACTGCTGACAAATAGGGTAGGGAACAAAGAGCTGGGGAAATAAACACCAGGGCAGATAAAGTGCTGACACACTGTTCTAGGCACTAACTGTGGCGGCAGTCAGGAAATTCAGTGATTTAAGTTCTTCCAGAGCCTGTGGCAGTGCAAGGATCTGAGTTCACTCTTGTGCTTGTACATCCACCACTCACTTTTTTTTCCACTGTTTCTTTTTCCTCTAAGTACAAAATCTGATTTTAAATAACTGCTGCAGTAGTTTATAATAAAATCCGGGGATGTGTGTGGGGTGAGACATTCTTGATATTGCATTTTCTTACTGGGTTTTTTTGTGCTTCCAGTAGCTATATCTGCTAAATTCATGCAGTATTTTGATAGCTGGATTTCCTTCCAACAGAAAACATCTTTTCATCGGTGCCAGACACTGGACTTCAAAAATGGATATGCCTTTTCCCGGCTGCCAAGAGAGGGGGTTGGTGGGGACACACTCTTTGCAAATCAGCTCTCTCAAGATGAATTAGATGATTTATGCACCAAGGGAGCCACACTGACCTATGGGCAAGTCAAGAGGCCTGCACCTTCCCGCTTCACTCCAGCATTCGTGGCTTATGACAAAAAGGTATAAAGAAGCTGATTCCAGGAATATCACTGGCCAAATTCGGAGACATAAACAGTCAGCTCCAGGGTTCACGGGACTGCATACAGCAGTTTTCAGATGCCAGAGCCCTTAGTCAGAGACAGCTGAATCCCAGACTGAAAGAGGCTTTCTTTGCTCGGGAGGAGGTTATAATACGTAAACGATGTAAAACATTCCCTGCAAGTTACACTTGAGCATTTCCAGCAGATGTTGGAAAAGAGGCTTGATTAGCTCTGGAAAGCTCCAGCTTAAAAGTATTGCTCTGTAAGCCACAGCCTGGAGTTCTGTGTTTCCAAAACTATACTGAGGTTGTAACTGAGCTTTAACTGGAAAAGTCAGTCTGCAGTGGGAACCCTGGTAGCCTGTTTGACTGTGGTCTATCTATTCCTGCTTGTGTTGGTCACCACAGCATGTCACAACCTGAACTGCTCCATTTAGTGCTTCCCATGTTACATCTTGGTCATCATATCGGACTGGGTGCTGGCTCTGTGTCTGCTCAGAGCAATCCTGAGCTGACCCTTGGTTTTCATTGTGCCAATGGCCCAAGCTGCAACCCACAGCCATGGATGGAGCAGCTGCTGCAGTGGGAGCTGCAGGGCTCGGGAGCTCACACGTGCAGGCTCCAGACGCTGCCAGCCCTGCCAGAGCAGCCTGCAGCCAGCCAGCCCTCAGCCCGGCTGTGACAGGCTGGAGAACAGATGTGCTCTGTTAATTGCTGAGGCTGTTCCTTCAGAGCAATGTAAATGTTGCTGTTTAGTCTGTCAGATCCTTCTCTGCCCCTTCCTTCAAGCCACAGGAGCAGCAGGAGCCACAGTGCTGCTGGGGATGTCACAATCCCTTGTGGGGCACTTTGCTGACTGATAGGAACTTGCTGGCTTTATCATCTCTTAATTATCCAGGCCTCTGTGCTGATCTAGGCTGGGTATGCAAGGCCTGATTGGCCACCTGCACCATCTTAGGGGCATTGAATGATCTTGGAGGGAATATTCCTCCTACTTTTGCAAAGCAGAGAGCCTGGCTGATTAATTTCCTTGTTTCCCCAGCACAAATCAGTTTTTGCTGTCAGTGCTGAATAGATGAGACTTCAGATCACAGAAAGGGACCTTAAAGATCATCTTGTTCCAGCCTCTCTGCCATGGGTAGGGATATCTTCCACTATCCCAGGTTGCTCAGAGCCACTCCAGACCAGCCTTAAAATTATGAACCCTTTCAGATTTTAAAATCCTCAGATGTGGTTGAACTTTTTCTTTAAATCTGTGGCTAACTTTTCTAAATCAGGACTGTAAAGATGAAAAATAAAGAGTTGTGTGTGTCAGTAAAGTAGATTACTGTCAGCAGCCAAGCACCTGGCAGTAGGTGAAACAGCAGGTGATCAAGAAGCAGGGAAAAGGCTGTATTTTTACACTTGTCTCAGGCACACCGAATTAAAATAAAAGCACTCCTGGTGCCTCTACTGTCACTCACAGATTAGGCCACAGTTGTGTTTGAAGATTTTTAGAATCTAATCCAGTAATTTTACACCACCAAGGCAAATTACAAATAAATTATTGGCCTTAATAGACTAATCACAGTGTTCAAAATGTTTCTTTCTCTCTCCCTTTGCTATATTGTGCCTTGTACAGGTTTTGAAGTTCGATGCCTACTTCATGGAGGAAGTTGCTATCTCTGCAGAGGAGCATTACCGGATCCGCCAGGTGGGCCTCTACTACTACCTGGAAGATGACAGCATGTGCATCATCGAGCCCAAGGTGAAGAACTCGGGTCTGCTCCAAGGCAAACTCATGAGACGCCACCGGGTGCCCAAGAATGAGCACGGGGATTATTACCACTGGAAGGATCTGAACCTGGGCATTGACCTCACCATGTACGGCCGCACCTACCGCCTGGTCAACTGCGACTCCTTCACCAAGGTGGGTGGTAGCACAGCACTGACAGAAAGACTCCTGGGAGCTGCAGGGGTTTGATTACCTGTTAGAGTGCAGCAGTTTGCAGCTGTAGCTTTTGTGATATGGGTGCTCGCAGTCTTTTTGTGCAGATTTCTTTTTTCAGGCCAAAGGGGACTTCAGGGTATGACATCTGCAGAGGGCAAGTAAGGTGCTCAGGGTTTTTGCCCCTGGACTGCTGGGAGTCCATCCATTGTCCTCAGGACTTCTCTTTACAATACAAATTCTAAATTCCTGTCTGGGCAGTTTAACTGCTTGGACTCCAGATGAAACACTGTGCATAAATGAGAAGGAAATTAGTGATCCGATTCCTTTCTGATTTAATATTCCTGTGTTAGGAACAGTTGAAAGGAATACATGCAGTAACTCTGCACACATCCACAGCCAAGCCATGATGCATGGTACAAACTGACCTTTCTAAGAAAGCTTACTCATTGCCTGCTTTTCTATTTCTGGCTATTTCTGTACCAGTAAATTAGATAATAATGATCCAATAATAAGAAATAAAAATTACCAGTACACTGGTATCCTGCTAGTTTGTCCCCAGTAAAATCTCAGCCCTGGTCAGCTATTATTCTTCCATGCCAGAAGTTAGACTGCTCCAGGGGCCATTCCCAATAGGTGAACATGCTAGTCAACCTGTCCTGGAGGCTGGGAGAGTTTAGGTCCAGGCTTTTCCTTGTCTGTTGGCCTCAGTTCCCAGGAATGTTCCCAAGCATGTATAATATATTGGTATAAATATGGCTGTGGGGCCAGCTCTGCTGGTACTGGGTGACTGTTCAAGTCAGTCCACATCAAATAAAGAGCTGGTCCTCATGTTAATATTGATGGAAAACATGGAATGAGCTACGTGGGTCTACATCTCATGGCCAATAGTGTATTATCATTTACTGACATCTTCTAGACCAGGAAATTGTGAGCCTGAAAGTGTGAACTTGCCTTGTGAGTCTCCAGGGGATCTCATATTCCCGTGGGAGATGTTTGCATAGGTGCTTCCTGGGCTGAATATTTTCATGGACCACTTCCCAAAGCCAAAAAGGGAACAAGTCCTTTGACTTCAGAGATTGTTTTGGGTGACTGATGCAAGTCCATGAGTAACACCTTGGCTTTTGTTCATAATCCAAGGTAAGCAAAAAAATCCCTTTATAAACAAGCAAATTACACTCTTTCGGTGGGAAAAGTACTCCTGAAAGATGGAAAAGATGGAATGAAGCTACCACTGACACATATCCTCATGCCTGAAGGGTCTTGATGTGCTTAGTGTGGGTGACACTACCTTGTTCTAACTAGCTGACACAGCCCTAAATTATTGCGAACTCAGGCTAACTACATCTGTGTTTATACAGCAATTTAATCTTTTCCATTTACATAAAAGAGACCAACTGACAGTTATCATCCATTTAAAGCCCTAAGGTCAAGAAAAACTGCTCAAGTGAAATCTGAGTTAGGATGTTCAGGACAGAACTGCTCTGATTAATTACAGGGTAAGCAAAGATAAGAAGCAGCTTAAATAAATGTATTTGTCATCTGTTGTATTTTGCTGCTGCTGTAGAATTCTCTGTGAATTGCAGAATTCTGACCTCACTCATCCCAGCCCTCCTGTAACCTCTAGTCACCTCTTACCTTCAGAACTCCTGGCAGCACTAACACCTCAGATGACCTTCCTAGGTGTTCCTGGAGAGCCAAGGAATTGTAGTGAACCCTCCAGAGGAGCTGATTTCGGATCCTTACACAGAACAGCGTCGGACGCCGGTGCAAAAACGCATCGTGCCCACAGGTCCCGACCCCTTCAGGCAGTTTCTGACCTATGACACAAAGGTGAGAGAGCTGGGGATTACCCCAATTATTGTATAATTAGCCACATCACACTGGTGAGGCATCTCCAGTTCTGGTCGTGGTCTGGGCCCTTCACTTTAGGAAAGATGTTGAGGGTCTGGAGTGTGTGCAGGGGAGGGGCTGGAGCACCAAGAGTGGCTGAGGGAGCTGGGAAAGGAATTCAGTTTGGAGAAAAGGAGGCTCAGAGGGAACCTTCTGGCTCTGCACAACGCCCTGACAGGAGGGGACAGCCAGGTGGGGATCAGGCTCTGCTCCCAGGCACCCAGAGAGAGGACTGGAGATGACCTCAAGTTGTGCAAAGGGAGTTTTAGATTTAATTAGGAAAAATTTCTTCTCAGAAGGGGTGGTTAGACATTGAAACAGGCTGCCCAGGGAGGTGGTGGAGTCCCCATTCCTGGAGGTGTCCAAGAAGTGACTGGAAATGGCACTCAATGCTCTGGGCAGGGTGACAGGGTGGAGATCAGTCAGAGGTTGAGCTCAGTGATCTTCCAACTTAAAAGCTTCTGTGATTACAGTGAATATGTGCTATTGAAACCCAGGTCTTCTGAGTGTGTGCAATCTCACTCATTCTAAATTGTCTCAGTCTGCTGAACAGACTCCAGATTTGCTCCTTTCTTGGCTTTAGTGAGAAACAAAACCTTTTATGCTTTTTTTCTGGGCTTTATGCCTTGTAAACAGCTCCTCCTTGGATTGCATAGCCTGTACTCAATATCATCCATTACTCTCTTGCTTTTTGTTGGGATGAGATAAGCCACCTGCCTCTGGAATTTAGCAGCCAGCTGCAGTTCTATTAGGAATGGTCTTGCTGCATCCACTACTCTCCTCCCCCAAAATATTGTTGCCAGGTGCCAGAGCAGACAATTTCAGACAAGCTCAAATGCCCCTTGTTCTGGCTAAATTCTCCCTGTGCCTCTCCTCTCTCTTCAGGAGCTGAACCTTGGGGAACTCTTGAGCATCTCAGAGTGGTGAGTTTGATTTCTGTGGCACCAAAAGATGATTCTGATCCATGTTTGTCTGCTTTTTTTTGCTCAGGTGCTTCGCTTCTATGCCATATGGGATGACACCAACTGTGCCTTTGGTGATCACCATCCCTGCATCATCCATTACTTCTTGGCAGATGACACAGTGGAGGTTCGAGAAGTCCACAAGAGAAATGATGGGAGAGACCCATTCCCGGTACTGATGAGGCGCCAGCGCTTGCCCAAAATATTTGTGGACAAGAACAGTAAGTTTAGATTGGCACACCAATCCATCTGTGCTGAAGTGTCATTATTTCATTGTAAAAAAAAAGTTCTTCAAATGGTCACTAAATTCTTTATTTTTTGGGAAACAGTGGCAGGACAGCAGTGCCAGCATCTCTCTGTAGTTATTTTCATACCTTACTTTTATATCAATTTTCACTAGGAAATGTTAAAATCTCCCTGATTAATTACTTTTTCCTTCTGTTCCCTTGTCCTTAGAGAACTTCCCAAGCTGTGTGCTGGAGATCACTGACCATGAGGTACAAGAGTGGTACTCACCCAAAGATTTTGCTATTGGCAAAACTGTTACCCTCCTTGGACGCACCTTCTTGATCTATGATTGTGACAAGTTCACCCAGGACTTCTATCGTGAAAAATATGGCATCACAGACTTCCAGCCAGTGGATGTAAATAAGAAACCACTTGAAAAAGTTCCACAGGTACTGCAAACAATTTCTCAAAAGAAGGGAGGAAAGGAAGCAGTTGGTGTAAGCTCTTACAGTAGAGGTTCAGCTTAGTAAGAACCTGTAGAAAACAAGTTCAGCTTAAAGAAAAAAATCAAGTAACCTGAAAATGACAAGGCAAGAATGGTCATAATCGGTATAAAAATGAAAGCCTGGCTGCTCTCATACTACTGAACTCTCCCTCACTCTTCAAAACAGTGTTGCCAAGTCCAAACTGCCTACTGGGGATAGTCACAGCCCTTTTTACCTCCCAAACTGAGCCCAGACATTGTTTGGAGTTGTGGCTTAGGCCACAGGCGTGATGTGGATTAGGTTACCAATGTAACCATTTGATGGCTGAGTTTCTGTGCATGGGAAGGTTTAGTTGGAATTAGATGACTTTAAGATCCTTTTCAACCCAAACCATTCTATGATTCTTTAATATAGCCATAACCTCTTAAATCAGAGAAATTACATGGCTTTCTTAGTTTCAGATTTGCTTAATCCTCTTATATTTTCATTAAATACAGCACATGGCCAGGCTGGTATCAACCATCTCTACTAGGCAGGATGCCACAACTGTTGCTACCTGGTGGCAGAATATTTCCTTCCAAATATGATGGGCTTTGCTAAGTCTTGTAAACTTTGTCTTGTTCTTAGCTGCAGCTGTTTATGGTTGATATCTCCTCTGGATGCAGGTAATTCCTCCCTATAATGGTTTTGGTATCCCTGAAGACTCTCTCCAGAACTGCCTTAGTCTGTTTCCAAAGCCTCCACGGAAAGATATCATTAAGATGCTGGAGAACAATCTCAAGGTCCTGCGGTATCAGGTGGCCCTGGTAAGTGTTTTCCTTGGTGGAATAGTGCCAGGAGGATGGGAGGAGCAGGCTGCCCAGACAAGTGTGTTGGCAAATTGTCCTTTGTGCCAGTGGGAAAAGAGAGCTCCCTGAGCCAAAATGAGTGTCCCTGGGGGATGCCATGGGGTTATTGTGTGCTTGCTGTGACAATTGGCAGCTCACAAAACTAGAAAAAAAAAAAATAAGGCCAGAAAGTACAAACCAGACCTGCTACAAACCCACAGCCATTTATGGGAAAACTCCCTCTGCCACTGCTACATGACAGATGGCCCTGGCTGAAGCAGCCTGCACTGGGCACTGTGCCTCTGCCTGCTTGCCACCACTGCCACCAGACAGTGCTTGATGTCTCTGCTGCTGGCTCTAGCCCCTGTCCTTCTCCTGGCTAGTCCTGGATGCAGCAGCCAGCAAGGAGCTGTCCTAGCAGAGCAGCCAATGCCAGTGTAGAAGCTGGAAAATCCATGAGAATGGTGTTTTCCACCCACAACAGCACCCAGGCCCTGGCCTTTGTGCCAGCTTTACAGCTGGTTTTTGCAAGGAGCCTCTGGCACATCCAGCAGCAGCGATGGCATTTCCTGAGCTGCCTTGTGCCTGCCCTCTCCAAACACTCCGGGTGGATAAGGGCTGGTTTCTTTTCCCTATTGTGCAGGAGTTCCCTAAAGGTCACAGCTGAGGAGTTAAGATCCACTTAGCTTTAACCTAAGCAAGTAAATCCACTGGTGTGTCAGGGGAGTGACTTCCTGTGACTAAGGGCTAAAACAGCACCAGCCTCTCTCAGGCACTCAGCATAATGAAAAAATGTAATTTAAAACTGAATTTTACAGCCTCTCTGGGATGAATCATTCCATATAGAACAGAGAAAGGATTTCTCTTGGATTACTCAGGCTGTGGAAACACTGAATATACTTGGTAACTTCAACCCAGATTCTGCTTCAGTGGCTTAAATAAAGCAAGTAACCTTTGAAATTCAGATCCTAAGTGCTGTCTAGTGCTTTGTTATGCTATGTCAGCACATCAAGTGCTTTGTTTAGTCAGCTGTAAAAAAGCTCTAGGTGCTTATGAGTGGGTTACTAGGTACTCCTAAGCACCCCAGGCAAGGAAAACCTGGTTCAAATGCTCTGTTCCAAACCTGCTACCTTTCCTCTAGGAATCACCAGTGCCTGAGGACAAAAATCGTCGTTTCATCCTCTCTTATTTCCTCGCCGATGACACGATCAGCATCTATGAACCCCCAGTCAAAAACTCTGGCATCCTTGGAGGCAAATACTTAAAAAGAACCAAAGTCACCAAGCCAGGGTCTACTCCAGAGAATCCCATATACTATGAGCCCTCTGACTTCACCATCGGTTCTACAATTGAAGGTAAAATCCAGCCTGGATTTATAATACCCTGGTCTGATATGTCTTTTATTGCATGGACAGTGCATATCTCTTCCTTCACTTGAAAGATCTGCTGCTTCTGGGTCTCCTCACATTTGACTTTCCAGATCAGCAGCTGGTGTACATTGATGCAACTTTGTTACTGTCAATGTTTGAACATTTCAATCAGTGAAATTATTCTTACTTCAAGAAGTGAAACAAATAGCAGACATGGCTCAAAGCTGAGCCCAGCCACAGGACAGGAATCCTGCTCCCTCCTGGATGATGAAATGACTTAAACCCATGCTACACCACAGGTAACACTACTTCTTTAATGTTTCTTCCCTAGTGTTTGGCCACAGGTTTATTATCACTGATGCTGATGAATATGTGCTTAATTACTTGGAGAGAAATGCAAAGAGTTTCCCTGCAGCAACAGTGCAATCCATAAGGGATCATTTCCTCCCACGGAAGGTGGTAGTGGAGACTGCCAGCAGGTAGGCTACAAAGAATGGGGTGATGGGGCTAAATAAGACTAAGGTTGACAGCTAAGGGCATTTCCAGCAGCCTCCTGCTCTGCTGGTGGTTCTGATGCTCCAAGAGGCTGTGTTTGAGCACACTCAGACAGTGTGAGGTGTGTACAGTAAAATATTGTGGCTGCTGCCAGCCCCAAAACCTTCTGGGATGGCTCTGGCTCAGCAGCAGAGACAGAGAAGTGGTCACAGCACCAAGCCTGAGTTCAAGAAGTGTTTGGGCTTCCAGCCAAAATCACAGAACCGCAAAATGGCTTGGGTTGGAAGGACCTTAAAGATCAGCTCAGTCCAACCCCTGCCATGGGTAGGGAGACCTTCCACTATCCCAGGTTGCTCCAAGCAACACTTAAACACTTTCAGTTGGGGGGGGGACATAATTTTCAGATGGGGGACACATCTTTTCCCAAAAAAGCATCACTTCATTGTAACAGATGCTGCCAACTTGAGATGCTTGATGGTTACAGGCTCAGCAGGTGGTGGAGGGAGTCTTTTCTAGGGCATGCATTCCTTCTTTACTTATCAGCCCATCAGAGCCTAGACCACATCCTCCGTTTAGTTGTCTGGACCCAGTTTGTGTGACCCAGTAACAACTCCGTTATCTCAGAACGTGGTTTGGAGGCAGTTATATCATGGCTCTGGCTGAAACTCAAGTTTCCTACAGCTTCTGACACTGTGGAGCACACAGGGAAGTGCTCTTTTTTTACTGAAGTGTCACAGCAAGGCTGCCAAAATGAGTTTTTACATGAAATCCTATTATTGTTTTCTTCTGCAGTGGCTTTCCCAAGAAGGACCTGGATGATTTAATTGTGGAGGTTCAGAACGAACTGAAACTCCAAGAGCCCTTCAACACCAGGGAGGTTCATGAGGCATTTCATCATTTTGACAAGGAGGGCTCTGGATTCCTCGATAAAGCAAGATTTTTAACTGTTTGCGACAGGTTCAATGTGCCAACCAGCACCATTCTTCTTAAAAAGGTCAGATGGAAGGGGTGCTGTGCATGTGGAATTCCCCTCCTATGGCTCTTCCAAAAGATCTCTTCTAAAAACCAGCCCTAACCAACTGCTCTAGCCTTCAAAGGGGAACAAATTCAAGAAGAGGGCAAGAGAGTCCCAGTTTAGAAAAACTCCTGGGCTGTTGGACTAAGCCTGTGTCTTAGAGGAGAGAATAATTGCTGTCCTCTAAGGAAAAGGGAAAAAATGTTATCCAGGTTGCCTCCCATTTTTGGCTGCACTGTAATGTGTGAAAATTCCTGCTGGTTCAGGTCTTAGATGAGTAGAAGAGGTCATGTATCATGATAGAGACCAGGAATCATGACAGAGATCCTGCAGAGCTTGGAGTGTCTGTGATGGCTTAAGCACAGCTGGGATTGAGTAGAGGTGACACTGAGGTGTTCAAAGAATGTGCCTTAGGAAAGCTTAGAGACATTCTGGATTCAACAGCAACTAAACTGAAAGTCTAAAAACGAAGTATTTTTAAAATTATAATAATTTAATAATATATAACAAGAGAATCATTATTTATTATTATTATTATTATTATTATTATTATTATTATTATTATTATT
>QUSF01000002.1:21997-45713 GCA_003676055.1 Chloebia gouldiae | reverse complement strand
TTATTATTATTATTATTATTATTATTATTATTATTATTATTATTATTATTTAAGGCCCTGGATAACACTTGCTAGGCACTATAAGCAGCAAATAGCACATGGAGATCACAGTCTGAAAAGAAAAAAATGTGAGGGAAACTGAGGGAAAATTTCCTGCAGTGAGGATGGAGGAGGAATATGACTGGCAAGGATGTTTCCTCAGCATCATATGATAGGCAGTAGATTAGTGGCCAATAAAGGGGGGGTCAGACTTTAGAGAAATCTAAAAACCAGAGGGAGTTATTTCCCCTGCTAAAATAAAAACTTTTCTGTGAACATCACAGCTGTGGTTAGAAAGGTGCATGGGCAGGGGATTTGTGTCTCTGAATGTAGGATGAATTAAGGCCCTGACAAGCACCCAGGGCTTTGCTGTGCCAGAGTTCATCAGAGCTCACCCTGCCCTGAGGAATTTACAGTGTGGTAACAATCCCTGCTCCACTCTCAGAGTGGGAGAGAAGTAACATTCCTAAAATTATGTGGAGAACCTGTGACAGTTGAAGCTAAACTCCCACGTTTGAGCCCCAGTCTAGGACCTGTGCACTAAAAACATCCATCTCCTCCCCTGAAATCTTAATCCCAGTGTTCCCAGAGCCCTGGGAAGTGTGGCAGGGCTATAAATTAAACATATGGCAGAGAGTTCACTGCCTGGAGAGGAGCACAGCTGTCAGTCACAGAAGCAAACCCCAGAGATCCGTCTCCAGGTGACAAGGGGAAGAAGAATCCTTTCAAGAAATTGTGATATTAGACCTTTTCCATCTCACTGGGTGTCAGAAGCAGATTAGTTATGCAATTAAAGAAACAAAAGCCTTCTTTCTTCCCCTGAAGCACACAAAGGCTGTGGCTCTGTAACACAATGCAGGGTCAGGCACAGACACCAGAACTGGCTCATTAGTGGGGCTGTCACCAAGCTCAATTATCTGTCTCCCCTTTATGCCATGTGCACACACCAAAGTGACACCAGGGAACGGTGACTGTTCACATACACTGCCCCCACGCCACTTTTGGCAGGAATGTGTGCAGGATTTCCTCTGGCCCATCTCAGTCTGTGGACATGCTCGGTATTTTCATGGCTCTCTTGCCTCACTGGTGAGGCCCAGAAGGAAATCAGGATTAAACTCAAACACTTTAACTCTTCTCCTTGCATAGATTATTGTCATCTGTAGGCATCAAGGTTGGACTCGATGATCTTGTAGGTCTTTCAATCCTTAATGGTTCTATGATTCCAAGTTTACCTGTGATTCGGGACTACCAGGATGGGGACACCCACACAGGGGAATAACATCTCCTGCTCTGTCCCACAAGGAGAACTCTGGGCACTTTCCCCTAAAAACAACCCCAGTTTTCCAAGAGCTTTGTCCAACTCTCTGTGGTGTTTGCTGTGTGTTTTGTCCCCACAGCTGATTGACTACTGTTCCTGTGATGAAGACAAGGTAAACTACCGCGACTTCCTTCGAGCCTTCCCTACTGACCTCTTCCCAGAAGCCGAAGGACACGGTCAGCAGTTGAATTCTCAGCTGACTTGAATATGTTGTACTTCAAAAAGGATGCTCTGGTTTCCCCCCCTTGCTTCACTCTCTCCCTCCCCCTTTTACAGACCCAGCTGATTCCACCCTCATATTAACTTTTTTTCCTTCCTAACCTCTCCCTGCCCTTTTGCTACCCCCAAACTCAACCTCGTAACTGCTGGATGTTGAAATGAAACTTAGAGGCGAGAAAAAAGAATTCTGAGAACCAAAGTCAGGTTCTTCTGTTGTTTTTTCAACCTTTTAATGCAGTACTTTAAAGAGCTAAAGGTCTCTGGAGCCTGGAGTGAAAACCACTCCAGGTTTCTCTCAGGTGGGCCTTTCACCTTCAAGTAGTGAAGACTGCCACTTTGTTACTAAAATTGCAATAAAACTGCAGTTGCTATAAACATGTCAAAAAGTGTTTTAAATAGAATGGCTGGAATAGCTAAGGATTAAAGTAAGGGTGAGGGGGGAACCCACAAATTGTGCGTTTCTTCTGGGTGTTCTTCTGGGTGTACTCAAAATAGGGTGATGGTGTGAGTCTAGTTGTCTGGAGGTAACTGAACTCAGGCGGGTCTAGACACAAATCTGCTGACAAGCAGCTCTGCATTTTTTAACAAGAAGTTGGAAGAATGGTTTTAGGAGTGAGATCCCATCTAAACCCACCTGTCATCTCACCAGACAGGTCTCCAAGGAAAAAGGAACAAGGGCAGTTGGCATGGCAATAGAGTTATGACACTTGTGCTCCATTACTCATCTTCCCGTGAAGGTAAGGTGGCAGGAGCCTTCTCACCCCAAGTGACACCTGCCAGGTGTTGTCATGGAGCACACAGAAAAGGCAGCTGTCACACACACAGAAAAAAGCTCTTTGGAACAAAATGCTGCTTTAAATCAGCTTTTGTGCCACGGATTCCCACTTTCCCCCAGACACCTGAGATTCTCCATGTGACAGCTCCCTCCTGTCTCCCCTTGTTTGGAAAGGTCACTGCTCTTCCCTTCTGGGCCTGTTGTGTGCTGCTGCTCACCCTGACTAAGGATCATTCCAGGGATCTCTGGTCCACCTCAGATTTCAAGAGACCAAAAACTTACAGATGAAATTACTTGAGCTGTACAAAGTCAGATACTATTTTCTGCATAGGCTATGAAAATGTAACCTAACCCTCAGCCAAGTGATGTCATGCGCCTGGGGCCAGCTGCACAAAATATACAATATAGCTCACCAAAAATATGTGCCTAAACCACATCAGATAAATCATCTCCTACAAATACCCTTATCCTCCACTCCCTCTGATGAAAGCAGCCATGAATAATGAACTCTGGAGCAGCTGCCCTTGCTCTGGACATGGGAAATGTGGGAAGATGAATCCCAGCTGCAAGGGCTTGGGGTGACAGGATAAGGGGGAATGGCTTTAAACTGAAAGAGAGATTTAGATTGAATATTGGGGAAAAAATTCTTTCCTTTGAGGGTGGTGAGGCCCTGGCACAGGGTGCCCAGGGAAGCTGTGCCTGCCCCTGAATCCCTGGAAGTGTTCATGGCCAGGCTGGATGGGGCTTGGAGCAACATGGGATAATGGAAGGTGTCCATGCCACGTGTACAGCTCAGCAATAATAAAGCATCAGTGGAAACAGCACTGGAAGAATCTATGCCTTTTATTTATTTATTTCAGAAAAATACTTCTGCTGAGTTTATCACAAAAGTCATTGAACAACGAACAACAACAAACAAAATCCGTACAAAAACTGAAGTGACAGGGAAGAATGAAACAAATGGGATAAAATACCAGAGACTGTTAAGTTCCCCCCCCACCCCCCCTCCAAAATCAGAAATTTGCACTAAAGCAAAAATATGGAAGAACAAAACTTTTCCTCGAGTTCCTTTGATGAAATTTGATCAGTCAAGCTCAACATTTTCGAGGAAAAACTACACATCTTTGCCTGGCTTTTCCAACAGCCATTCTTCCCAGAAAACCCCCAAGGAGGTGGAACATACCTCACTGCTGGGCATAAAACCTACTAAACCAACCTTTCACCCCCATGAAGTTTCCTGGAAGGCTGTAAGGCAAACCCCATCATCTCCACCCCCTGCTCACACAACCTGGGGTCCATCTACCAAAGGCTGCTGTAAACCCCCAGGCACTGCAGCAAAGGCAGGATGGCTCCAAGCTTCCAGTCACTTGGAGGCAAGGAAGAGACATCCCAGAGTGACCACGCTTCCCTCCAACCAGGAAGCCTACCAAAATACCTTTTAAAACATTGAGTTGAAGGTAAGGGGACTACAGGGGAACTGGAACTTGGTTACTACTAACTCAAACACGATGAGTAACAAGAAAGAATCCTAAATAACAACAACAACAACATAAATGCAACTGTAATGCCCCATAATGTAAGAGTCACTCAAAAACTGTATGTGAAATGCTACATCTGTTTTTCCTCCACCCCTTTCTCTTCCCAAGCCCATTCTCCAACTACCTAAGACAAGAAAAGAGAACTAGTGCTGGTATTTCACAGCTCTTATAGACTAGGACAGGAAAACACTAAACTTCACCCCAAAAACCACAGGCTACTCAGTTCCTGACCTCCTTAGGTTGGATAATGGACACAGACTACTAAAGCAGCCTCAAGCCCATGGGAAGGGTGCAAGGAATCATGTCCCACTGGAAGTGCTGGATAATCTCCATCACCTTCTGCACGGTGGTGGACAAGAACTCCTGTTCGGGGTTGGATCTTGGTGTTGGTTTAAAGGTTGGACTTTGATGAGTTTGGAGGCAATTTCCAACCTCACCCAACAATTCCATAATGTTTTCTGCAGATGACACAGATGGGGCATGAGAAGAGCATCCACTAAAGGGAAGTGAGCTCGTGGCATTTCATAGGCAGAGAGGCCAAGGACAGACTGACCACTAAGGGCTAGAAATGAAAATGCTCCAAGAAAAAGCTCTTTGGGCTGAAAGGAAGGCTGGATCTGCTGAGAAATGACATGGACACAGGAGCAGTTACTGCAGGCTTGCAGCCTAGGCATTGTGCTTGCACTACAACACAGATAGGAGCGGCCCATGGCAGCCCCTCTGATGGAGAGAGGATTGCAAACTTCCAGGATGACAGTGGATATCGCCTCACAACAAAGGCTCAGCTCAAAAAAAAACCAACCTGCCAGGTTGGGGTCCAACAGAAGGATGGGGATTTCTGAGGACTAAATATAAAGGAGGGCTAAAAAATAAAGCCCCATCATCTACAGGTTTAAAAAAACAAAATTATAAAAAGAACATATGGAAATGCTTCAGAAACAAATGTCCCTTTTCCTGGTAGCGCTATCAAAAAGGAAACAGAAAACACATAAATGTAGCATATGCTGTACATACCTAATAACAAAGGAGGGTGTTCAGCTACTGCTATAGTGCACAGAGAGGCTACAACATAAGGCACTTGGGATACAAAGCATCATCAGCTCCCGTAGGAAGAGACAGGTCTGTGCAAGTGGAAAAGCTGCCTGAAGCCAAGCAGGCAGGAGGAGGAATCATTCAGCAGCCGTGTTTTTGGGGGTTGCCTGCTAACAGAGTCAAACAGCTTGGCTGCTGTGAGGCACCGGCACTGCGGAAAGGCCTGGCTGAGGCTCTGGGGAGGTGCCAGCCAGCAGCTGCTCCTGGAGGGCACTGGCAGTGGTTGGAAGGGGATGGGAAGAGGCAGGAGAAATGATAAATCTCTCACATTAGACCTTTTCCATGTCCTCCCCAATGTAAAGCTCCTTTTCCCCTGATCACGCTGCACCACAGGTCCTGTTGCTGCCTCTGAGCCAAGTGTCATCCTCCCAGCACAGGCTACAAGGAGCAATGGCAAAGTACCACCAGGGGCTCTGCTCCAGCCTCCTTCCCCAGCTCCCCTGAAAATGGGGAAAGCTCTCTCCTGCCAATATCTCTCACTCGACATTCAAATGTGGTGAGAATTGAGGAACAAGTGGAATTTGACCAACTGTCCTCATGTCCCTGTATGTTTTCTCCCTCCAGTGCCTCCTGAACAAGGAGAGGGGAAGGAAAGGATAAAAAACACCCATATAAACAGGGAAAACCCAACTCAGCACAAAGAGGGGCAAAAAAAATCAACTGTCAGCCATTCCTCAAAACACAACTGGTGCAAAGGACAACAGCACCAGCCTCCAGCTGGAACTGCACTCAGAGAGAGCCAGAGTTCAGCTGCCCCCAAGGGTTGAGCCAGGGGCATGCCAAGGATCAGTCCTGGACTGCACAAGAACAGCTCTGAGTCCCTCTCCTCACCCAGCCGAGGGGACACACCACGAGTCCTCTGTTCCTGCCATGGTGAAGCAGAACTAAAGCTAGGGCTGACTTCACTGCACAGGAAGCACCAACAGCAAAGCCCAGCTCAGGAACCGCCCCAGAGGACAGTGTGGGGACAGGGGTGCCACTACTCCTCACCTGCCAAACCTAGCCTGGCGTGGCACCCCAAAAAGAAGCCCAGTGAGATGGCACTGACCCACGAAACCCCAAGCAGATGCTGCTCCCCAGCAGAGTCAACGAAGGATCAGGCTGGTGGGATCTGGCTTTCCACAAAACCTCTTGCCAGCACATGGAGGTGGCAGCAGGCAGGAGCAAGAGGGGAAAGTGGTCTGCAGCAACAGATGGCCTCTGAGGTAGATTTGAGACAACTCCATCTGCTAACAGCTACGTGTCACAAGCCAGGCTTTTCCTAAAATGCAAGCTGCTCCTTCACCTTCCTTCCCTGTCATCTCATTCACAGCTCAGAAAGGGATGAAGGGGCTAGGATTTTTGGAAGAAACCCTGGGTTTGATAGCACCTTGAGTGGATACACGCACTGTATCCTTTGGAAACAAAGAGTGAAGCTGGTGGCTGCCGATGGCATGGCTGGACTGGCACGGAAGGGACAAGGAAGGCTGAGGTGACAGCACGAGGGGCACAGTCCCACTGATGCAAAAACCCTTTGCAGCAACCCATTTGTCACCTGCATGTGGTCAAGAGCAACAAGAACACCAGGTCCACAAGGCACAGACAAGCTGGCAAAGGGCTGGGCTGACAAGAGCCAGGCCAGCACTCAGAACAGGGCAGGCCTCAAGGATTCATATGGAACTGAGGATGCTCCTGCCCCATAATAAAACATTGAGAGCTGCAAAGCCCTGGGCCCAGCTCTTGGGGCTAGAAGGCCCAGAACAATCATGGGACAGCCAAGAGAAACCCAGCTAGGCAAGCAGAGGCTGGAAGGTGGACCTTCCATATGAAGAGGGAAGTTCTCTCCCTTCTCTGCTGCCCAGATCTTGAAAATTCTAAAACGCAGGGTTCAGAAGGTCTCAGTTAACCAGAGGTCCACCAGGAGACAAGACAGGGTTGAGCTTCCTCCATCAGACCCTGTCTCTCTTTGCAGCATCCCCATCCTGCTGAGTGCTGGCCAGTTGTGCCCCATCTCACCTGAGAGTACCCCTGAGCCTTAGATCTCACAGCCCCAGCACATTCCCCCAGGAATCTGATCCCATAACACACATTTGGTGCCTTCAAGCTGTCATGGCCCTGTCCCAGGGGCTCAGGGAAGCACCATGAAGAGAGGGAAGGAACATGCTGTAGGAGAAAAAAGGATTGTTTGGAACCATCTATGATACACTTGTAACCATTAACCAAAATAACCAAACACTACAATAGAAAAGGGGAAAAAAAATTGCACACTGGTTTACGATCAGAGGAAGGCAAAACCAGGAGGGCTGGAGAAGGTTCCTATGAGGGGGATGGGAGAAGGGGAATGAGGCCTTTTTGGTTTTATTGCAAACGGTTCACGAGAGCAAGAAAGGAAGGGAGGAGAGCGAGAGACACCTTGGGAAGATGATTCCGAGCCTTCCAAGACGCTGCTCGTGAGGAGCAGGAGGAGGGGCTGCTCAGTCCTGGTATCTCGCCCTCCTCCCCAGGAGACAACCCTTGGCTTCTATGGAGACTTGAGCTTCTTGGTGCGAGGTGAGGTTCCGTTCTCTGCTTTCACCACTCCGTTTTCATGGTAACCTGGGGATGGCAACAAAGGGACATAGAGCTGGTGAGGGGTCTAGAGCGTAACCTGAAGGAGCTGGGGGTGTTTAACCTGGAGTAAAAGAAGCTTGGGACGGACCTTCTCGCTTGCCACAACTCCCTGACAGGAGGGTGCAGCCAGGTGGGGCTTTGCTCCCAAGGAACAAGGGACAGGAAAAGATGAAATAGCTTCAAGCTGCCACAAGGGAGGTTCAGGTTGGACATCAGAAGGAATTTCCTCACAGAAAGGGTGATTAAATATTGGAATGGGCTACTCAGAGAGGTTTGGAATAACCACCCCTGGAGGTGTCCAAGGAATGACTTAACGTGGCACTCAGCGCTCTTGTCTGTTTGACACCGTGGTGATTGGTCAAAGGTTAGACTCCATGATCTCAGAGGTCTTTTCCAACCTAAACCACTCTGTGATTCTATGGAGAAAGAAACTTTGTCCCTTGCACAAGCCAAACCCTTTATTCCCTCAGGACTGGCCCACGGACATGGGGAAACCCCCACGACATCAGGACGCTGGTGGAGATGCCCTGCACAGGCAGCAGCCTGCTGAGGGATGCTGAACCCCAGGACTGACACCTCCACAGTGCCACCCTTCCAGCACTCACCGGAGTCCCTCTTGAGCAGCTTGGTTTGCTGCTTGGTGCTGGCAGCGGCGGCGGCTCGCTTCCGACTGCTCTGCTCGTTCCAGTACTCCCTCCAGCGCCGCAGCTGGAAGTGGATGAAGCGCCACATCACCGAGGCCTGGAAGAGGCACACCAACAGCAGCACACTCATTCTGCCAGGGGCGGAGAAGAGGCAGGCTGAGAAAACAGCAGCGAGGCCACCCCTAGCCCGGCCTTCCCCCCACACTGGGGCTGGTGGCCGAGGTCCCCCCGCGTGGCAGACGCCGTCCCTCCAGCCACCATCTCTCCTTGCCGCCACCCCTGAGCCCAGAGCAGCCACCTTCCTTTCCCTCCACGTCATAAAGATCTCAGGTTTTGATTCATTGATTCTTTCAACTTTAGGGCAGGAATGGATGAACAGGATCATCTCAACCAGCACTGCCCAAAACATAATGTGGCACAGTCAAGATACGATGTCCCCGGATGATCTAAAAGGTGGAAGGGAGGACCCTCAAATCCTCAGGTGTGCCAGCAGTCCTTGGGCTTCAAAAAGCTTGAGAATGCCATGCCTGGCAAATTCTGAACTGAACCCACAGCTCCTGCAAGGATGAGAAAGGCTCCCATACTTGACAGACTGCAAGGCACAAGAAGCCCATTCCACCCTCTGCCTCCCACATCAACGGGCAGCAAAACATGGCCAAGCAGAAGGGAAAATGCCTTTTCCTTGACCACATCCATGTAAATGTACTTACAGGTACAACAGGGAAAACCTACAAGCATTTCTCCAAGATAGACTTGCACTTTGTAACTTCATTGATTAACACTTTATTTCCTGACTTTTCCCCTCCATTTCGGCTCTGTGTAGCCTTTAAACCCCTCCTTGCTTCCTTCACACCCCCTTCAGCTCACTAAAACCTTCCCTAAATGGAATCAGGATCAGCTCGTCACTGTCTGGATCCCATCTGGATGGAACCTGCAGCAACTTGGTCCAGTGATGGTCTCCATGTCCAAGGCAAGGGTTGGAACGAGATGATCTTTAAGGTCCCTTCCAACCCAAACTATTCTGGGATTCTATGATTTCCAAACTCAGAAAAAGCCATGCTGGAATAACACAGCCAAAGAAGACACAGGAAACATTCCTACCTGAAGAGAATATTGTTGAAGAGGAAGCTGAAGAAGTTCCCTCTCTCGGGGTCCAGGGCCTGGCTCTCCACGCGCGGCAGCCCGAAGCCGATGACCAGGATGTACAAGGTGAGGGTGAAGAGCCTGGTGACCACGAACACCACGGCCCAGACGTTAAACCTGCAGGAGGGCAAGCAGAGGTGTGGGCAGGAGCAGTCCCAGTGCTGACCCAGGAGGGGAGAGCAAGATCCAGGCTCTCCTGGGCTCCACAGGAGGATGGGAGCCACAGGCAGCTCCCCTGCTTACAGCTTCTCGTTGTTCTCGTCCGTGAAGTAAACCAGCCGCGCCATGTGGAAGAAGAACTCAGCCAAGTACTGCAACAGCAACAGGATCAGCCCCAGGCGGGTTAAGCTGGTAAGGAAAAGGAAGAAAAAAGCATCACTGGGCTGGTCAACCTTCATCCTTCAACCTTCATCCTTCAAACCCAGCTGCAGCCTCGGCCCTGCTGTTCATGAGCTGCAGCGCCAGCCCAAAGCCAGATCTCTGTGCAGTAGTAGGGGTAGGACTGCAATAGGGGAAATCCCTGTCTATAAACCATCAGCACAGTCCAAAACACTATCAGAGCTGGGATATATCCAACACAAAACCCTATGGCTGGCAAGGCTGCGCTGCTTTTTATCAGAGAATGGTTTGGGTGGGAAGGGACCTTAAAGATCACTCCAATCCCCTGCCCTGGACATCTTCCACTGTCCCAGGTTGCTCCAATCCAACCTTGCTACAATCTTCCACCGTCCCAGGTTGCCCATCCAGCCTTGATAGTAAAAGGTTTCTAAAATCATGGGAATTCAGGGAGTTGAGCTTGGTAGGACCTGGGAAAGTGTTACAGGTAGGCCCTGGGAAAATGTTAGACCTTGTCTTTGTTAGATCATGTGAAACTGCGCTGCACCTGTGTAATTATTATATGATAAATGATATGATTGTTAGATGTAATGCTTGCTTAGTAATTAGATATAATTACTGTTTGATTATAACAAGAATCATGAGAACTGTGTTCAGGGGGTTTGGGGGGAATCATGAGAAATCCATTCTTGGATGAAATCAATGTATACAATAGAACAATACAAGTTTAATAATTCATAGGCAGTTGAATAATGACAGAATATAAAACATGTTCAGCTCGAAACCATGTCGGAGTAAAATTTGGGTCCGAAACCCCTGAATTCCAGAGCTCTTCAAATAAAAGCACCTGCATATAATCATATGCTGTGATTATGTGTTCCTGAATGCTAACAACCTGGCCTTGAACACTTCCAGGGATGGGAAACCCTCTGAACAACCTGTGCCAAATGCCTCACCACCCTCACAGGCAAGAATTTCTTCTCAACATCCAAATCTCTTCTAGTTTAAAACCATCCCTCTTGTCCTATATACGCGCCTATGTAAAAAGTCACAAACAACCTGATTTATTCCTTCTAAGCCTCTCACCCCCCTGAGGTTTGCCAGGTGACCCCCAGGGCAGAGGCAGCTGCCCAGCCCCATCCTGGTGAGGCAGGTGACTCACTTGAGCAGGTAGGCACCGGCGATGTGCAGCAGGTAGAGCGCGATGCAGCGCAGCTGCCGGGGGATCTCCTCCTGGCAGGGGCAGAAGAGCAAATCAACCTCTCAGCCCTCTCCACACTCCCTCTCTCAGAGCTCCATCTCCCAAAACCTCCACCTGGCTCTCACCTTGCGGACTTTTTGGAAGTAGAGCTCAGGCAGGGCGTGCAGCCAGTACGCCAGCTGGCACAGGTAGAAAAACTTCACCTGGTACCTGAAATGTAAGGAGGAGCCACATGAGCCAGCCCAGGCCATGGCAGGACCCCAAGAGCCCGAGTGCCAGGGCAGCATTGGGCAATCCCTCCACTGTTTTAGAGCCATGGGATTTAGGAGAAGTTATTTCAGGGTTGAAATTATTTGTTGAGCCAAGAGAGCCACACATGGAGTTTATCCAGATGCTTGTGCTGTGGTCTCTGTGCTCTCTGCAAACCTCACTTTTATAAAAAGCCAAGGAAGGGTCATCCCCACCACATTTGCACCGTGAAAAATGAACAGCAAAGACACTTTCCCAAGGTGATGCAGGAAACAGTCAGGATGAGTAACCAAGCCCACAGGGCCTTCCTCATGAAACCCTCTGAAACACCCCTCCCCAGGCTCACAAATGAGATATGCCCACTCCCCATGGTCTCACTGCAGCATCCTTGCTGCAGGGTGCATGCAGAGGGTGCTGTGCTGTCAGCACCCCACTCCCAGCCGGCAAAACCATGGAGAGGAAGGAAGTGGCCAGCCCCAGAACAAAATGCCCTCACAAATGCTTACGGCAGATAAACATGCGGGTAGTTTTCCCACAGACTCTGGGGGTTTGAAATGTATCCTTCCTGAAAAAGAGAAGAGAGGCAAGGCTTCAGCAAAACAAAACAGGTTATGAGAGGGTGGGCTGATGGTGAAACGAGGAACTGGGGATGACACCCGAGCCTCGTCACAGCCTGCAGGAATAAGCCATGTTCCCTGCGAGGGCCAAGGCTGAGCTCTGCATCTGTGGGTCTCTAGCAGCCCTCTAGAATTTCACCAGGTCCCTTATTTGGGGGCTGAAGGCTTCTTGCTCAGTTGCATAGAAGGTCCCAAATTCTGGAGAGCTTATTCTGGGGTTTGCAATGCTCTGGAGGTGTAGCACGGCTCAGGTAGCCACATGCATGGTCCCAGAGGCTTCTTCCCCACTGGCATTTCCAACCCCAGCAGCACTTCAGCAACAAGAAGTGCTTCTGAATAGAAAGAGGAACAGAAAACACCAACAAAAAAAACTGGATATGAATTGGGATAGTTTCATTTTCCACCTCCTCCTTTACAGGATAGGACTCCCTTCTCACTCCTGCCACATGGATGCTGCCCTAGGCTTTACAAGGAGATGCTGGCATGGGAAATTTGTCCTGCCCAGTCACCATCATCTATTCCCTGTCTGTCCCAAGACCCACTTGTTCAGCTGGGGAAGGTCAGGGAAGCACAAGAGTGACCTGCTCTGCACATGTTGGGTGTTTGAGGACCATATCACAGCAATGTGGGGTGTACAGGAGGCTCCAGCCCCACAGCTACTGACAGATGGGTCTGGCACTGGGCAAGGGGAGCCCAAAAACAGCAGCATCAACTGTTTTGCCAAAGTTTCCTTTCTCAGAAACCTATGAGGCAGAGGCAGTGACAGCAGATCTCTAGAAATGCTGACCTTGAAGGGAAAAGTAGTTCTCTAAGAAGGGCTGGCAGGACCCTCTGAACAGAGGGGAGGGAATCTGTCCCCAAGGATCCACTGCAGACCACAGCTGGACCCCAATGGCTGCAGGTAGCAAAGCATCATCACTTCATCCTGCCAAAACAGTCAGATCTCTCCCACACCACCTGTTCTTCCCTCCCCCTTCCTTCCCAAAATGACCGTTTTCCCTCTGAAATCTTTGGGTTGACACATTCTCAAAAAACAGCAAGGTTTCCCTGTTTTCAAAGATTCCCTCACCATCAGCTTGCCAAGGAAGGAAGCACAAAGAGGGATTCTAAAATTCTGCCCATTAGCCCCATGACCCCACAAAAGGCACGCAGAAACCTCAAGGCACTGAATGTACATAAGGAGGAAAATAAGCTGAGAAAGGCATCAGGTCCTGGAGCAGAGGACGGAGATGATGAGGCCAGGCAGGATTTCTGGGGCCCAGCTCCAAAAATATTTCACAGCCAATTTACCTGTGCCTTGTACAATACAGGAGAAGGATCTCCCAAAACTGCCCTCAGACAGTGGCTGGAAAGATCCACCACAGCTGAAAATGACACTGACTGAAATGGGCTTGTTTTGGGCCAGAAGCTGGCTGGGGACTCTGCTGCCAGTGGGATTTTGTGCTCCAGAACCCACAGTTGCCCCTGGAAAGCCAAATGCCAGCCAGCCCCGTGCCTTACCGTCACCACGACGTACAAGCACCAGATGACAGAGGTGAGGTGGAAGGCAACCAGCTGCCCTGACTCATTGAACTTGCTGTGTTTGACCTTGGAGAGATGCAGACGCCTGTTGATTTTCTGGGAAGGAGCAGAGGGAGAGACAAACAAGAAAACGTGAGCCACCATCAACTCTCTCTCTCCTCTTCCTCCTCAGTCCCAAGCAGCCTCCAGAGATGAAGGCTCACTCATCATCACCTCAGCCCTCAGACTACTCCCAGAACAGCCTTTAACTGCAGAGCCCCCCGTGGAATTTAAGGTATTTTGAGGACACAAGACAGGGAATGGCGCTCACGTCCAGGGCATATTCCTGCACCACTGCATGGAGGATGATGGCGATGAAGATGTAGAAGAGGATGGTGACCAGATCCTTCAGCCCATAGTGATACTGGACCAGCTCCCCATCTGCAAAGCCAAAAAAAACCCGTGGGTCAGACTCCCATAGCCCAAAGGATTTCCAGGTCAGGGCTTAGTGGGGAGTAGCTTGGATGGGGACACCAAAGAGAGGTCATGACTATGCCAGTGGTAGGAAAAAAGGGCTCTCTTCAGGCTTAGCTCATGGCAGATGTGGGTGGCTTCCCCTCTTACAGGTACACACCTCAAGGGAGGGGACACTGGGGACACTAAAAACTTCCCCTTGCCACTGGAGACAGCCTGGTTGTGGAGATGGGAATTTATCACCTGGAGGGATGAAGATGTGAGAGGCTGAAGGAAGTGACAGGATCAGGGATGCTCTACTAGGAACATCAGGGCTTGGGATAGGATTTCCACCCCCTCAGTTATGATTTAACACTTCCTTATGATCTCCCACTCCTCCCTGAAAACTGCTGGAGCAGGATTCAGATGCCTAAATGCAGGTGCCTTCTGCTAGTCAGAGATCTGAAGCAGCAGCACAGGGCTGATGGATGACAAATAGGACCCACAAATAGGGAGGCTGTGCTCTTCTGGAGCAACAAGAGACCCAGCAGCACCCAAAATACTCCAGACATCTGCATTTAGGTGACTATTTTCAGCCCTGAAGCTTATGGGAAGAAGCAGAGTTGGGAAGGCTGCAGGAAGTATCATCACATGAAGCTCAGCCCACTCCTGGTTGCTGCTCTCCTTCACCCTGATCCAGTCCTCTCCTGATACCAATGCTGGGAAGAGACTGCTCTGTCACCAGCCCTGGCTACCCTAAACAAAGCTTCCTTCCAGATTTCTAAGATTTGAACAGGATTTATGAACACACCTGGCACAAGGATATGAAAACACTCTGTCCTTAGGAGCCCCTGGTGCTGTGCAGACCCAGAGATAAAATGATGCCCATATCCCAGAGCAAGGTAAAAGACAGAATATCATGGCCAAAGAAAATAACATCATGTACATGTGCTCTGCCTCCCCTCTCCAGGGCACCTCACAAGCTCTAGCAGAAGCTGTGGGGGATGTGGGAAAGCCTTGAAAAAATTTAGATTCCTCCCAAGAAGCTGCTGCACCAAGATCTCTCCCCCCACTAGCTCATGCCCTATATTGACACCCCAATGCTTGGTCCTGAGGAGGTGTTTCTGTGCCCCCTGGGACTTCTCATGTTAGGAAAAAATAAATCCCTTAAAAACGCAGCAGCAGAAGTTGTCTGGACTGTGCCACAGGGAAGAAAAGACCACAATTGAATCTGGAAGCTCGATGATTCCTTCAGCCATAACCAAAGCCCTTAAGGGCAGAGCTTTTATCTTCCACATGTCTGCCTCACTGCAGCTCCCCTAATCCCAACACCCTGCTCTTTCTTTGCATGATTACTCAAACACTCCCAATTAACTGCAGTTTTCTGCCACCAGGCCAGGCTTTGTGCCCCGGGCATTTGGCTCATCCTGAGCCCAGGCCTTTACCCAAAGCACCTCCTGCTGTCTCCAGGCCAGCGCCCAGATCCCTGCCAGATCCAGAGAGGCTCTGAGCCAGGAAGGCAGCAACCAGCAGCCATAATAGGAAAAACAGGGGCTGAGCCTCCTGGCTGGGAGCTGGGACACCTCCTCTGGTCCATTTGGTTCTGAGCTGTACCAGCTCAGAGCCTCCTGGAATTTACTCCCTGTGAATCAGAACCCGCCTGGAGCAGGGATGCTGTACACCACGTCCGTCTCCACACCCTCTTCTCCGGGTGCCATCCCCAAAAATCAGCAGGATAGGGATGACATGAACAGCACCTGTTGCTTGGCAAAGAGGTAAATCCCTCCTGCTCCTCAGGGGGGACAAGAAGCTGCTCCAGGCAGGCAATCACACAGCTGGATCCTGCCTGACCAGGCTTGGAGCAGCATCCTCATCCTGCAGGGAGCACAGAGTGGCCTGGCCATGGCAGAAAGAAGGAGGAAGCCCCCAAACTCCATGGAAAGCACTTCTTCCCAACCTGGCAGCATGAGGGCTGGCAGACATGACCAGAGTGCTCTGAGCTACTCAAACTTTGCTTCTTCCCAAAGTATCTTATTTTTAACATCTCTGCCAGACTGCATTTGCTGCCAGACAAGACCCTGAGCAGCTGATCAGTAGACCGTGAGCCCAAGGCAGCTGGAAGTTAAGATTTGGGGCAAACCAGACTCAATGTTCCCTTGGGATTTGTGGAGCAGAGGCATCTCTCACCTGCTGTAGGCACACTAACATTATACTGAGGTAAAATGAACAGGAAGGCAGTCTTGGCTGTGACCTGTCAAAGACACAGAGGGAAAAAGAAGCAAATCAGTTGTTAAATCCATTCTTCTGGACCAGTTTTTTTCCTATCACAATGGGAAAGGCAAATCACCCAGCGAGATGTGCCAGCACCAGCTTCACATGCAGAAACACAGAACCTCACACTGGTCACCCACAAGATCCCAGATTCATGGCCAAAAAGGGAAAAAAAAGCCTGGGATGAGACATCAGGACATCCAAAACCCAGGGCTGTGCTGCTCACTTTTCATTTATTGAATCATAGAATCAGATAATGGAATATCCTGTTTGGAAGGGACAGAAAAGATCACTGAAATTCCACTCCTGTCCCTGCACAGGACACCCCAAGAATCCCATCCCGTGTCTGAGAGTGTTGTCAAAGCCCTTCTTGAACTCTGTTATGCTTGGGGCTGTGAGCATTCACTGTGGAACCTGTTCAGTACCCAGGCACCCTCTGGGGAAATAAACTTTTCCTAATATTCAACCTAAACCTTTCCTGACACAGCTCCAGCCATTCCCTCTGATCCTGTCATTGATGACCAGAGAAGTAGACATTGACTAAATTGTAATTTAAAGGAATGATCCTCCACAGCAGCAAAGCAGGAGACTTTGTGGGGATGGGGCAGAGCATCCACCCCACAGGACACCCCAAAACTGCACCTCTGAGACCAAAGCACCCGCAAGCTGGGGCCACGGCAAAATCCAGTGCAATCCAACATCAAACATGCCTTCATGACATCCAACCCCACACTGGCAGCAGGTCACCAGATTTTCCCCTTCCAGTGGCTCCCAGCCAACCCCCCAACACTTCAGAAGCACCCACCCTCAAACACAACCATTCCCAAAAAATCCTGTGCCCATCAAACACCGACGGAGATCAGCTGCATTTCACACAGACATGGCTGCCACTGCTTCAGAGTGGCAGGATATTAAAATCCCAGCTGGAAATTGATCCACAGCTTGTGGGGGAGAGCAGGGGACTTTGCCAAGAGTTCCCATCCTGCCACCACTGGCATTGAGCAACCGGTGCAGGCAGCCCCAGCTCAGGGACAGCAAACTCCATGGTGTGTTTTTGTGATGTTTGGGGATTTTATTGTTTTTTCCACTGAAAAAAAAAAAAAAGGAAATCCCACATGTTCTGCTCTGTTTGTAGAGGAGTAGATGCAGAAGATGGAGACCATGGGCAGAGTTTGGGGTGGGAATGGAAAAAGTGCATCGCCTGGCCTCAAGCTGGCTGAGGGAGACTTCTGGCTGGCTCCTACAGACCTTGCTGGCTGGGAAAACCAAGTTGCTTCATCCCAGAGCTGTACAGCACATCCAGGATCTGGAGTTTACACCCAAACCTTGCCACAGGTTGGCACGGGGCATGAAACAAAGGCATGGAGCCAGTGGTGGCTGTGGTGCAGCAGGGTTGAGTGGCTCTGTCATGGATGCGCTAAAGGCAGCAGGCACTGATGGATTTACAGCTGAGTACTTGGCTGACATCCATTGCTGTAAACAGCTGGGAACAAGACATCATCTCCAGGTGGAGCCTCCTAACCTGCTGGAGAGGACACAGGCCAGAGCTGTGAGTCCAGGAAAATGGCCTCAGAGTATCTCCAGGGTGGGAAGCAATGCCTGGACAGAGCTCAGCCCCAGCACAGTTTCCCCAGACTCTCCTTATCTTCTTTCTCAGAGTGCCTGGTAGGAAGGTTCTTCCATCAAGCAATGCTTTGTCCCATCTCCCCACCTGCCTTTGCTTCCTGTGGGCTGGAGAACCACCAGCAGCTTTGGAGCCAGCCCAGCACCCCCCACCTTTCCTTACAGAGGGGTAGCAGGTTGCTTCCTGAAGCCTCAGTGAAATATTTTAACAACCGAAGACAAATGTAGCCTCCTTGATGCAGGCATCTGCAAGGCAAAAACCAGGTTTCATTGGCTTGGGAAACAGGGTTGAGGACCAGGCATGGCAAAACTCTTCAGAGCCTGCCTTGAACATTTCCTTGAGGCAGCCAGGGAAAGCAGAAGTTTGGAGTGGGAAGAGCAATGTGAGGATTATTCAGAGGCACAAGACTTGCTGTCTGTTTGCTCTGAAACAAGATGCTGGTACAGGAAAGAAAGTGCTGGGCATGGTTCTGCCCTGCAGGGCAGAGAGTAGAGCCACAGCTGCCACTAAACTGCTATTGGCAGGGGGCACAATTCATGGAATCATAGAATAATTTAGGTTAGAAAATTCCTCTAAGATCATGGAATCCAATTGTTCCCCCAGCACTGCCAAGCCACCACAAACCCATAGCCACAGGTGCCATATTGGCACTATTTTTGAACAGTTCCAGGGATGGTGATTCCAGGACTTCCAGCCTGCTCCAGTCCTTGACTGCCTTTTCAGCAAAGACATTTTTCCTCATATCCAACCTAATCCTTCCTGGCACAAGGTTTTAGGGGGTGGGAGAGGGATTTGTCTCCAGGGGATACACAGAGCAGGGACCAAGTAGCAAATGCTGTACATTTACTTCTCATCCACTCCCTGACCTGCATTAAGGTCACCCTATGCAGAGGGAGATGTTCCTCATCCCAGCCTCATCCTGCCTTACATGAGGGATGTGGCACTTGGGGACATGGCTTAGGGATGGCCTTGGCAGTGCTGGGGGAATGGTTGGACTCGATGACCTTAGAGGGCTTTCCCTACATTAATGATTTTATGGTTCTGTATGCCTGAACCACAAACATTTGGGAAGCAGCTGTCCTGGGAGCTCTACACCACGAAGGAACAACATCCTCAGCAGTGAGTGGCTTTCTGCTGGTAAAAGCCACTAACTCAAGGACCAAAGTGTGGCTGGATGGTGAGGAGAGAAAACTCTGTCTGTCCACCAAGACCTGAGATGCCTGGATCAGCCAGGACAGGGATGAGGCTGTTTCTCATGACCAGAAATCAAATCAGCACATCCACCTTGCAGCCCTGAGGGGCAGAGCAATAGATAAAGCCAAGCAATCCCAGCACTACCACACATTTACTGTCTACCAGCAGGCATTTACTCCCTGATAATGTGGTGATTGGAAAAATCTACACCCCCCCCTTAGCCTGGAGATTGCTGCCTAATATAGAGCAGCAAAGCCCTCCCCATCCTTTTTCAGATCTCAGAATGGTTTGGGTTGATAGGGACCTTAAAGATCATGTTCCAGCCCCCTGCCATGGGAAAGAACCTTTCATAGACCAGGGTTCTTAGAGCCCCACCCAGCAATTCAGAAGATGCTGTTTTTACCCCTGCCATGAAATGCTCCATATCAAAATCCCAACTCCACTTGTTCAGATGTACAAGTGGCTTTTAAAAAGTTGCCCAAGCACAAACACCCAGGCAATTTAGCACCTCTCTCAGAAATTACCCACTGTAACCCTCAAACACTAATATTTTCAGGAATGAGGGATAATTTTTGAGCATCCTTCCCCAGCACACTCTATAAACTCCTGGAACAGCTCGCCCAGATTGCTTGTGGACTCCCCATCCCTGGAAGTGTTTAAGACCAGGTTGGACAAAGCTCTAAGCAATCTGGTCTAGTGAAAGTTGTCCTGCCCAAGGCAGAGGGTTGGAAAGAGATGAGTTTTAAGGTCCCTTCCAACTCGAACAATTCCAAGATTCTGTGAAACACGTTTCCCTTCTCCAAAGCCTCATCTCAGTGGGATTTGTCTTCACCACAGCCAGGAACTCCCACACATGCCACCATCCCCATGGTCCTGCTTGAGTTAAAGCCACTCTGGAGAAAAGAAGCAGCTCCAAACCTCTGGCGGGGGAGGCTGGGGGAGTTTTCTGCAGTCTGAGCCGGGAAAATATTTCCAAGGCTTGAAAAACAACTCAAACTAATTACAGACAAAATGCTGTCCAAGGGCTTTTCTCACAACTTTGGGTTTCTTTTTCCCCTGCTAGCCAGAGTTTATTGAAAGACAAACTTGCTGATCCACAGTATGGATTGACACAGGCCCTATATGTAAACTAAAGCCCAAACTTTGGACCAAAGCCTTTCAAAGTAAACATCTGGCTTTGACAAAAAGCCCTTCCTGAGGGCTGTGCAGCCCCTCTGCCCCACAGACAAACTCATCCCTCAGCATGACATTATTTCCACTGCCTCACCCTCCCTCCTGTTTATTCCCTTTTTAAAAGTAAACCTAAATACTGCATTTTTAACCTTTTTTCCGCTCTTCCCCAGCACTCAACCCTTACACCCCTGCACGCCTCAGTTCCCACATCTGGCAAAGACCAGGGGAGGCAGGAATGCATTTTGTTTTCCCCCATTAACAATGGAAAGGCTTTAATTTTTAGAGTACTACGGAGGGGACCGGGAAGGGGAAAGTATATTTAGCAGGAAGCCTGGAAATAGCAGCTCATTCGTCAGCCGCCTTCTCCTGACAGTGTCACAACTCTGAGTTTGGGAGCCCGTGACTCACATCCCACGATCTGCACAGGGGGAAAGCCCAGCAAGGACATGGAACCACTTCTAAAACAATGGTTTATAGCTTTGTTTCATCACCCCAGGCATAAGACTGAGCCTCAGTTTCTCCACATTAGAGAATACAATAGCAGCCCCCATCTAATATAGAAATTTCTCCAAAATCAGCAAAGTCTTCCCCAAACCTGACCAGACACCGCTCACAGGAGCCACCCTTGATGGGACACAGGTTAAACCCAGCCTGGCCTTTGCTTCATTTTTCTGCAAATCAAGGTGGAAAAAGATATGCAAAGTAACTTCTGCATGAGGATGGGAAGCACCTGTTTCGTGTTTCTATACAGACTCACTAAAAATAGTTTTTCACAAAAAATAAAAAGGGGAAGTTTTTCTTCTGGGCTCCAACAGCCACATACAGGTGGCAAAATCCCCCTCTGGCACCAGGCAGCTGCAAAACCAAGTGTGTTTTCACAGCCTGAAGGCTTAGGGCTGGCTGGGAAATAAAAAACCCTTTGTAATGCCCAGCTCAGAGCAGCTCTTCTTGGGGAAACTCCCTCCAAACCTGGGGCTTCTCTCCCTGAGCAACGCCATGCTTCCCAAAAACGCACACAATGCTGGAATAATCAAATCACCTGCAACACCAATGAGCAGCCTCATGCCACCAAATCCCATCATGACCAGTACCTGCACCCTGCCACAGAGGAATTACCAGCTTGGTGAATCCATGTGGATGGGAAAGGTTGTGCACCCAAAAGGATGCTCAAGGTGTAGCTTATGCTGTGCTTGAGCAGTAGGAGATGTGTGGCAGCCCCCCAGCATCATCCCGAGCAGGGTGCTGGAGCAAGGAAGCAGCCAGCTCCTGAGGGATGCCTGGGAAAAGGTTAAAAATCTTATTTGTGTCTTCCCAAAAAAACCTTCCCTGCAGGAAACAGCCTATTGTGAGCAGGATTCGGTCTTTTCCGCTGGGCCTGCGCTTGGCTGTGGCCACTGGCACTGGGGAAGGTGGAAGCCTGGCTGCAGGGTGGGGAGCAGGGATGAGAGGAGAAGGGACAATGACAAGTCCTCCTCGCCATGGCAAGGGATCAGAGCTGCCACCAAAACTCACCACAGAGGTGGCACGAACAGGCACAGATGGTTTGGAGGGCTGGGCAAGAGCGAGGCTGATTTCCCCTCCAGGGGAAAAGAAAGAAGAAGGCATAAATGTAATAATAAATGTAATAATAAAATAAGAGTAAACTGAAATACCCACAAGGACCAAGAGCTGTCCCAAACCCCATGCCAAGGGATGATGCTGCCAGCCACAGGGAGCACTGTCTCCCTGAGCTCTGCTGGGAGAGTAGCAAACTCCTGCCTTCAGCATCCAAGGGAGATATAATTACAATACTTTAAAAAAACCCTGATACACCACAAACTCCTCCCTGCTGCCACTTCCACAGGGAAAGGTTAATTAATTTTCAGAACTTCCCTCACAGCACCATATCAACCAAAAGCATCACAGCAGCAAGCCAGGTACCACCTCTCCAGGCAGGACAGGGTTCTCAATATGCAACAAACCCATCTGCAGGGAGAAACCCTGAGACAGAGATGCAACTTCAGTGGCATTTTCTTTTTAAAGTACGAGTACGAAACTTGCAGCCAAACTTAGCAGCATTTGCATGCAGCTTTGGAATACAGCTGGCCCTCGTAGGTCGGTTTTGAAACTCTTAAATAAATATATATACATGCACAAGGACGTTGAAAAGGATTCGGGTGCTGTAAGAGACTCGTTCATTCAGTGAGTTCGCAGTAAAAAAAGAGGGGGATAGAAAAGCAAGTGGGTGCCAGCGGGGAGGAATTGAGGAAATGGATTTCCTCCTCCTGCGATTTGCTACCGAAGGAGCCTTTCCTCCCTCGCCAGGCCCCCCGGCCACCCCTTTCCCATCCGGATTTGCTTTGAAACGTGGCACTGGCGAAGGGGAGGGTTCAGCGGGGGAGGCGGGGGGGTCCCGGCCGGCGGTGCCGCTGAGCCCGGCCCGGAGCTCGGCGTGGGATGCGCGGAGCCGAGCGGGGCCGCACGGCGAGGGCAGAGCCGGCGGGGAGGGAAGGAGCCGGAGCAGCGGCAGAGACCGAGCGGCGCTCCCGGCATGGCGGGGCTGGGACAGGGCCTTGCGGGGGTCCGCGGGGATCCCGGGGATGCCTTCCCATGGCCCGCAGCACAGCGGGATGGCCGGGAAAGGCCGGGGAGCCGCCGGGGCTCGTCCCACGGCGCGGGGTCAGCGGGCGGCGGAGAAAACACCTGGAAAAGGGCTGCTGTTGAAGAAGAAAAAGCGGAAAAAAAGGAAAAAAAAAAAAAACTTCACATTTCCAAGAGCTGGGAATATCAGACAAGGCTTGGCTTCTCGCTTGATGCGCCCCGCAGTGCTCGGGACATCCCGGCAGCTGCGGTGGGTTTGGGGCAGGGGTTTTGACATCCCCTGTGCTCCCCCTGCCCAGCCAGGGACCCCCGGCAGAGCTGGAGCGGGGGCAGCAGGATGTGCCACCCCTAAAGGCGGCAGCAGGCTGGGTCCCCGTGGGAATGCGGGGAACTCTCCGGTGGTGGGGAATGAATGGTACCGCACTCCGACCCCCGGACCGAGGGGTCCGCGCCCCCCTGCCCCCTCCCCGTGCGGGATGGGGCACCTGGCCCGGGTGGGGACCCTCCCGAGCCGGGACAGCTTCAAGGGGATACACAGAGCAAGGGGGGTCACCTCCTCCACGGGGTGCGGACACACGGACAGGCGGTCCCGGCGGGGGGCCATGGCGGGGGCATCTCACCTCGAACATGAGGGCGATGAGGACGCTGAGCACCAGGCAGAAGCCGATGTCGGCGTGGTTGTGGATGAGGAACTCCTGGCTGAAGAGCGGGTGGCTCTTGGCCCGCCGGCGGAAGGCCATGGCCGGGGCCGAGCCGAGCCCAAACTTCCCCGGGCCCGCGGAACTTCGCGGAGCGCCGCGATGGCCCCGCGCAGGCGCCGCCGCCTGAGCCCTCCCCGCGCCCGCCCGGCCCCGCTCGGCCCCGCAGCGACCCCGCCCCGGCCCGCTCGGGGAACGGCACCGGCACCGCCCCGGCCCGCTCGGGGACCGGCACCGGCACCGCCCAGACCCGCTCGGGGAACGGGACCGGCACCGCCCCGGCCCGCTCGGGGACCGGCACCGGCACCGCCCCGGCCCGAACTGGGAACGGGACCGGCACCGCCCCGGCCCGCACGGGGAACGGCACCGGCACCGCCCCGGCCCGCTCGGGGACCGGCACCGGCACCGCCCCGGCCCGCTCGGGGAACGGGACCGGCACCGCCCAGACCCGCACCGGGAACGG
>QUSF01000002.1:0-12504 GCA_003676055.1 Chloebia gouldiae | reverse complement strand
TGGATACCCTGTGAGTATCCTGAGCACCCTCTGAGTATCTCCCTGTGGATCCCTCTGTGTGCTGTCTCCATGGACAGAGTTCTGCAGCCCCAGGGCAGCTCCACCCTGGTCACTTCCATCAGACCAGAGATGGACAATGAGAAATGGACCAGAGATGGACAATGAGCAAGTGTGACTTTGCACATGCCGTGACTCTACACCACAACCTCCCTCTTTGCACACCTGAAAGTTCACCTCTGGGGCAAAGCAGCCACCTTTGCATTCAGCCACAGCAGATCTTTCAGCCACACTTGTCCCTGCTGCTTCACATGGAGGCTTCCCAGTCCCTCTGCAGCACATTCCTCCATCCGGAGGGCACACACATCCCTCACCCAAACCCATCACCCCTGAACCATCCTCTCAGGAACTCACCAGGGATGAAGCCTGCTGGGTCCACGGCCACCACGACATAGGCCTGGAGCAGAAGGTGAGGCAGGGTCTGCAGCAGGGCCTCCAGGAGCCGCAGCACACAAACATCCCCGAGCTGAGCCAGCAGCTCCCCGGCACCGCCGCCCGACTTCGCCGCCGCCCGCAGAACATCCCAGTACCTGCAAGAGCCACTGTGACGGGATGCCCATCCTGGCTGGAGGGAGTTTGGGGCTGCACCCGGGTTGTGGGTGCTGGGGGGAGGGCAGGGGGTGTCTCTCACCTCTTCCAGAGGCCCAGCTGCAGGAGGTGGAGCAGCAGGAGGCAGCAGCCGGGTGCGTGTCCGTCTGCCCGGAACCAGAGGATGCTGAGGAGCTGGGCGGCGTAGCCGGGCACCAGGCAGGCGATGGTCAGCCCGAGCCAGCCCAGCTGCCCACGGACAAGGTAGTGGATGATGGCACAGAGCCCTGGAGAAGGGCAGAGAGACATTGCTGAGGGATGACACAGCCACAACCCCCCCAAGCAACTGAGCGGTGCCATTCATAACCAGAGAATCCCAGAATGGTTTGGGTGGGAAGGGACCTTAAAGCTCCTCTCATTCCACCCCCTGCCACCTTCCACTGCCCCAGGTGGTTCCAAGCCCTGTCCAACCCGGCCTGGGATACTGCCAGGGATCCAGGGGCAGCCACAGCTTCTCTGGGCAGCCTGTGCCAGGGTCTCCCCACCCTCATAGGGAAGAATTTCCTCCTAATATCCAATGTAAACCTGCTTTCTGTCAGTTTAAAGCCATTCCCGCCAGAACTTCATCTCCCAGCCCGTTCAGGGGGTTCTCAGCCCTTGTCCAGGGCTTATCTCCAGCTGCCGGCTCCCGGTGGCTTTGTCAGCTGAGGCACAGCCAGCGCCACCGAGGGGCCCAGCCCCTAGGAAGGCTCTGATAAAAAGCTCGGGCTCCAAAACAAATAAATAAATAAATAAATGGGGCGGGGGGGCGGGGGGGGGGAATGGGGAATCCATTTTTCAAGTATGAAAAAGAAATCCAAGAGGACGGCTGGGCCCGCGGGGATGCCGGGAGCGGAACCGCGCATCTCCCCGAGCGCGGGGCTCAGGGATCACCTCCCCCCCCTTCCCCGGTACACGGAGGTGATTCGGGACCCCGGGATGGCCGCAAAGGCGTCACTGCCAGCATCCCACCCGCCTTCCCCCTCCCCTCCGCCGGAGCGCAGCCCCGCACGCTCCCGCGCATCCCGAGCGCATCCTGCGCGCATCCTGCGCGCTCACTCACGGGCGCCGCTCTCCGCCGCCAGCAGCGTCAGGCTGAGCCTGGGGACGGCCCCGCGCATCCTGGGAGCAGGACGGGGAGGAGGAGGAGGAGGAGGAGGTGGGAGGAAAGGGAGGAGAAGGAGGAGGAGGAGGAGGTGGAAGAAGGAGCCGCCGGGGCCGGTCCCGCTCCGCCTCACCGGGCACCTCCCCCAGTGTCCCCTCCCCGGGCAGTGTGACATCACGGTGCTTGCGTCAGCCCCGGGGGCTGGGGGACACAGCCCGAGCGCGGCTTCACCAGCCCGAGAGCCCTGGAGGCCATCCCGTATCCCCCAAATTGCGGTGCAGCGGCACAAGCCCATCCTGCTGTGCCCTGCGTTCTTCAGCGCTGGCTCAAGCCCATCCCATTGCTCCCTGTGCTGTTGTGCGCTGGCACAAGCCCATCCTGCTGTGCCCTGCGTTCTTCAGCGCTGGCTCAAGCCCATCCCATTGCTCCCTGTGCTGTTGTGCGCTGGCACAAGCCCATCCTGATGTCCCCCGGGTTCTTCAGCGCTGGCTCAAGCCCATCCCATTGCTCCCTGTGCTGTTGTGCGCTGGCACAAGCCCGTCCTGCTGTGCCCCAAATCGTCGCGCACCGCGGCGCGCCCACGCCGATGTCCCCGCGAGGTGCCCGCGATGTCCCCGTGCGGCGGGGATGAGCACTAGGTGGCACTGGGACATGGTGTGCGCAGAGCCATCAGCTGCTCCCGCTGTTTTCCCGCTTCGCCCTTGTGAAATGGGATCCCAAGCACCGCAGGTTGCAGGGGCCCTCTTGTGTGCATTTGCTTTTTATCCCAGTTTCCAGCCCTGCCGCCTCCAGCTCTCATACCTTCTAGAAAATAAATTCCCAGCAGGTTGCTACAGGAAAAACCACGAAGGGGAGTTTAATTAAGGCAAAATATCACCTCTGGTTTTGGTGGGTTTTGCAATATGCTGCAGGAAGCTCCCAAAACTGTACATCAGCTCTACATGTGTTCCATGACTTTCATACCTTTTTTTTTTTAATTTTATTGAGTTTTTTTTTTTTGCAGCTCTGGCTATAAAGCCCAGGCTTTGCTGTGTAGCAGTAGCCACCAAACTGCTCAGAAATGTCCTTGCCTGGTTTCCCTACTTGTGGGAGCATCCCCAGCTCTCTGTAGGTCTCCAGCACTGCTTTTTACCAGGAACTTGGAATCTCTGCAGCTTCAAATCCATCTGATTGGGGTTGGGGGCCCTTTGGGTATAAAGGACAACACATTTTTCCTCCTGTCCCACTGCCCTGACAGTATTTGTGTTTTATTAATTAATGGTGTTGGGCTTCTGGGCCCAGCTCCAGCGAAGCATTTTAATAAAGTCAGGTATGTAATTGGAGCTCTGGAGCCAAATGAAGCTCAGCCTTGGCTGCCTCTGTCCTCCACAGCAGCAAGTACCACGTGGCCCTTTCCTAGAAAACCCAATTTTTAGCCTATGAAGCACAACTCAGCCTCTATTGGGCACCAAAGCTTCTTCCAGACCTGAGAGTGGGATGAGGAAGAACCATTTTTGCAACTTCAGCAGTGAGGATGCTGCCAGGGTCCATGCAGGCACAACGGGACCTTCTTATCACCCACAGAAGACATGTGAACCTCATCATCTCATCCCCCCTGCCCTCCACCACCATCATTCCCACCCTGAGGAATCTCAGCTGTCTTTCCTCAGTCTCTCTTCCTGTGTTCCAAGCCAGGAATAAATCCTGTGCCATCATCACCCTGGAACTTTGCCAGGCACAGAAGGAGGAAGCCAGAAGGCCTTCCAGAAGATACTCCCAGAGCTAGACACCCTCCCCAGTTTCTCTGCCAGCTCCCAGTTGCTCTGGCTGCCTCCCAGCCACTGGTTTGGCTGCACTTTTCTCTGCTGGATTTCAGCACCCAGGAGCCTCTTTTGCTAAAAAAATTCCTCATGTCTCCAAGAAAGTAACATCCTGGAGAAGAGAAGGATCCAGGGAGACCTCAGAGCCTCTTCCAGGACCTAAAGGGAGAGAAGGATTTGGGACAAGGGATGGAGGGACAGGACACAGGGAATGGCTTCCCACAGTCAGAGGGCAGGGCTAGATGGGATATTGGAAAGGAATCGTTCCCTGTGAGGGTGCCCAGAGAAGCTGTGGCTGCCCCTGGATCCCTGGGAGTGTCCAAGGTCAGGCTGGACTGGGCTTGGAGGAATCTGATCTGGTGGAAACTGTCCCTGGCCACAGCTCCAGCCCTTGGAGCATCTCCATGGCCTCCTCTGGACTGACTCCAGCAGCTCCAAGTCTTTCTTGTGTTGGAAACCCCAAGATCTGGACTTGGTGCTCCAGGCAAGCTGCCCACAGGTGATATCGCACAGACCCAGCTGTTCCTGAGGTGCTGAGCCATTTTTCAGCCCAGATGTTTGGCTGCACATCTGTCTGCAAGCACCTCACAACACCTCAGGGAAGGGTTTCAGCAACAGCCCTGCCCTAAAGGGCCGGGGGATCAGGGCAGGTCCTTCCCTTGCCTGAGGCGATGCTGCAGAGCAGCTCTGACAGGTGACTGTGGATGATGCCAGACAATGCAGACATTAGATTTTTCCTCTGTAAAATGTACATTTTTCTTGCTGTACAATAGTGATTCTTCGAACAGCTGCTCCTGGCATCCACAAGAACATTTGCCTTTTGGATTAGGTGCAAAGGACCCAATTCCAAAGCTGTTTGTGGGAGCTGCTCTGTGAAAGTGACCGCAGCACAATTATGTGAATTATGTGTAACTACGCTGTGGATAAGTTCAACATGCGAGTATTTGATCTCAAAAAAAAGCAAAAGTGAGGAAAGAAAAGCACCTAAAGGAGCATCCCAGAGAAACAAGAACCCTTCGGGAAGCCTGAAAGCTGCTGAAAAGGCTGTGCTGGAAGCCTCAGCGAAATAGTTGCTTTGATTGGGAAAGAAAACAAAGAGATCTAAGAAAAATCCCTGCAGGGCACAAAGGGCGAGCCCAGGGAGGCTCTCGAAGGGATGAGCTCAGCCCTGCTCCAGCAGCTGCCAGAGGAGGAGAACGGCAACTCCCACGGAATGGGGCCGGCCAGATTCAAGTAAGAAAGAGGGATAAATGAGAAATGAAGAACCCTTTGCAACAGGCACATGAATTTGTAGAAATGTCTACATTTCTACAAATTTTCTGTAAAAAGCAGGAAGCCATCGGAGGAATCCTTGGTGAGAAAGGAGGATGCTGTGCTCAGAGATCTCTTCTGTCCATGGAAAGAGTAAAGATGATAATAGAACTAAAATTGCTGGGATAATGATGATAATAAAATTAAAATGGGCTGTAATAATTTTCATAAATAGATATGGCATAAAATATCTTATGTATCATGCAGGTAACCTAGTAAGGTAAATATTTTGGTGCAAAAATTTGAAAAAAACCAAACCAATTTTTGCTTTTTTTTTCTTAATTCTTAGATTTTTCTTTTCCTCTCTCACTTTTCCACCTACCATTCCCTAGTGCAGATCTTTTCCATGTTCTTAATTGACCAGATTTTCCCTTCCAACAGCAGTAATGACGTAGAATTAATGACAGCCCATTAACCCTCTTCCTGAATTTGCAAAGAAAAACTAACTTCCCATTTAATGTAGGTTTGGTGGGTTTTATTTTAACATTCCATCTGATGATTATTTTACTTCTATGATGATCTATTGTTCATGTTTGTAAGGAAATATAAAACCTCCAAAACCAGATGGGAACAGAGACCTTGAGTGAGCTGCTGTGGCCAAAGGGTTGCTCAAAGAGAGGAGGCCCAGGGTGATTTTTCTCATCTCAACACATTTCCTGAGATGATGCCGCAATGGTTTGAAAACCCGACCTTGGTTCCTCTTAGGACAACAGCAAAGAGGATTCATTGGGTGTCCCCAGAGCTCCCCAAAGCCTCATTGGCCACCAGAAGGCTGTGGAGGTCAAACATCCCTCACCACCTTCCAGAAACAGCACAAACCCACGCTCTGCTCCTTCACCTTCATCTGGGTGTCTGACACTGATCCTGAGATTTTCCAGCCTAGAGCTCCTCCTACCTGGTAACATCCAAAATATTCTCATTATTCAGCCTCTCTCAAAAGGTTTTGTCCTTCTTAAATGGGCTGGAGACTTCATATTTTTCACATTTATCTGCATTTTGTTTTATAGCCTTAGCTGTGCAGTGACACCAGTCTGTCATGAGCCAGTTCTAGAGGTGTCAAATGTTGACAAGGGAGAGGAGTTTTTGTTGGCTGTGGGAAATGCAAATACTCAAAAATTTATTGTGTAAATAATGTAATTCTTGAGGGGAAGAATAAACAACAGCCTCCAAGCAAGAATAAGGAGAAGATGGCTTTTGAGTTAATTGGGAAGAAAATTGCTTTTTCTGATTTTTTTTTAAGTAAAAAAGCTTGAGAAAACCATGGGGTTGTTTTGTATAAATCTAGCAAAAATTGTCTTATTTGCTGAATGAACAGCTTTACCTTTCATAAGGCAAATTTATTGCAATGAATCGCAAGTTATTGAGAAATCCAGGATAAATTGCTGGTCACATGATGCATTAATTAAATGAGATATAAAATGGAATTTTTTGCATGGAAGTTTTTTCCTATGCTATGATCCTATGTGTGCTCCAGAAAAATCGTAGGACAATAGACATGATCATGAAAAAAAATGTGTAATAACCTCTTTTAGGTAATTTCCAGGTCTTGAAGAACATTTCTCTGTACCACTTCTGGGACTATGTAGGGACAAGGCTCTAACCAATGTCCTGGTCTCCTTTCTCTGCAGTGACTTGACATCCCAGCTTCTGCCATGAAAATCCTTCCTTTTCTCCTTGTTCTCCTCTTGGTGGCATTTCACGGAGCTGCAGGTAAGGTGAGGGACTCAAGAGAAGATGTTGGTTTCTAGCAAAGGTCTCCTGTCCCCTTTGGGATGTGACTAAGCTGCCTTCTGCAAAGAATCCTCACATAAATCATCAAAATTCGTTGGAGATTACAGATGAGAAATTAAATTAGCAGGCAAATACTCCAAGCATCACTTTGAAAGGAGCAACCCCAAAATTGCCATTCAGCACCAGTGTTTTCCCTGTTAAACCCTGCAGGCTTCTACTTAAATCACTTTGCCTCTGAGTCACCCAACAAAGAAATTAAATGATAATCAGGTATTCTTAAACCACACAGAAAAAAAAAAAAAAAAAAAAAAAAGGAATCTGGCCCCATCTTCTTCAAATATCCTTTCCTTTAGGAGCTGGGACATAAGATGGAGAAGCACAAAATCATGATGCCTGTTGGGGGGTGCAAAGGAGTCTGGAACCCCAAACCAACTCTATTGTCCAGAAGAAGGGATTGTATTTTAATATCAGCCCTGAAAATGGCATAGCTACATTTGCAGGGTGCTCTGTGCACAAGCAAGGGTTGGTGGAGTTTTGATCTCTGTGGGAACAGGGTGGAAAGTGTCCTCTGGGGAAGTAAGGATGGGAAAAGACTGTGATGAACTGCAGCAGACCAGAAATGTGGGAATAGTGTCATATATATATCCCTGGAGGGATTTAAAAGCCATCTGGATGTGGCACCTGGAGACATGGATTAGTGGTGGGCTTGGCAGAGCTGGGTTAACCATTGGACTTGATGAACTTCAAGGTCTTTTCCAACCTAAAGGAGTCTGTGATTGTCTGGTGTTATTCTCACCTGGGCCTCTGCCTCTGCCAGTTCTCAGAGGCAGGACACTGGGCAAAAGAGCTCCTTTGGTCTGTTTTATGTCCTTATTTAATACACAAGGGGGTGTTTGGCCTGTTTTCAGTAGGATCTTCTGGGTATATTAAAGCCAGAAATTTATCTGTATCTGGGAAGAAAAGTGTTCCTGTGAGCTCAGACTGCTCACAGCCACCTCTGCAGTGCCCCACAGACCACTAGTTTGAGACCAGGAGTGTTTTCTTCACCCTTCAAAGCACTCCTTTATTTCTCCCTGGTATATTCTGGGTGTGTATGTATCACTCTATTCACATGCTGGGAATCCAGCCCACCAGGGATGTGCTGGATGCACTGTCCATATTTAATAACAATTCCCTGTTTGCTGGAACAGGCTCCCCTCTCTCTGAATACGCTGAACTTTGCAATGTTCCATGGATGAGCTGGAAACTGGCATTAATTAGTTCATCTGCACTCAGTCAGCTGCATCCAGAACAGTTCAGGTGCCAGGCTGCTTCTTTATTAATCAACCAAACAGGGCCAGGCATCCTCCTGCCTAATTGCTGGCTGCTCCCTGGGGTTGTTTTGATCCCTGGCAATTAGCACCTTCATGGATAAAACCTGTCATGGGACTAGCACAGGCTGGTGTCTGTTCCATAGAGGCAGTTTGAACGTGGGTGCCCTATTTTAGCAGGGAAGAAGGAATTAGAGGGTTTGCTTGGTCGTTGTGCCCACAGACCTCCTCCTCTGAGAACTGAACTGTCACATCCTTGTCAGCTCACAGGGATTAAGCAAAATGAAAATCCCTGCCAGAAATAAAATGTCTCCCATCTTTGTTTATTTATTGGCTTATTTTCACTTTTTTTAAGGTAGAAGCTTGGCAAGACCCAGGAGACCTTACATGCAGTGTGGGTATCGTGGGACCTTCTGCCACAAGGGGAAATGCCCTCATGGCAACGATTACCTGGGGTTGTGTCGTTCTGGGTACAGTTGCTGTAGGTGGTAAGTTTAGGATTTGTCTGGGGCAAATATGACTTCCCAAATTATCATTTGAATCCCAAGCAGCAGGATTTTCCTCATAATCACAATTCTGAAAATCCTTTCCTTTGTGTAGGTTGTAGTGTGGCTGACTGTGGAGAATCTCCAGGAGAGCTTTTGACATCGTTGGATCCAAGGAATTGTTGTAGCAGCCACCAAGGATTTGTCATTCTCCTTTCAATAAAAGCAAGATCTGGGGAGGTTGTATGGCTGCCCTGTGTGGTGTTGTCATTCATTTCCAAAAGTAGTTCATTTCCCAAGTTTTATTTCCATTAAGAATTTTAAACAAGAATTCCAAAATTAATCTAAACTTGCCAGGAATGTGTAGTTCACCAAAATATTTATGCCTCTTGGGCTGCTGATTGAGTGAGTGTGCTGGTAAGTTCTCCACACATATCTGCTAGGGAATTCTCTGTCATGACTGAGATAAATCACCCTTTCCACTGGGACCAGAGAAATCTTCTCCAGTGTGATGCTTCACAGCGCCTCTGCTCTGAAAACTTTGAGTTCCCGTCTGATCCAGAGCTTTCAGACCTGGGAACAGCATATTGTTTTATTATGGGAACTAAAGTCACACTGGGCAGGACAAATTGCTAATCTGAAGTCTGATTTTACACTTGCCATTTCTGTCTGCTATAAATTTGGAGTGAATCTGCAAAATTTGTATCAGCTGCTGTTGCAAATCAGGAGATCGGAGTTAGACCTGTGACAATGCTTGAGGCAATTACAGAAACATGTGTGAGAGGCCAACCCCACTGTGCCTCTGATCACTTCTAAGAGATTCAGCCTGTCCTGCCCTGGACCACAACAGAAAACCCAGAAGGTGCAGGCTGCTCAGAGAGCTCCTGTCTCTGCAGCTGCTCCTGCACAGTCAGGAGCATCCTTGTGTTGACAAGAAATCCTTGGTGCCCAGAGAAGCTGTGGCTGCCCCTGGATCCCTGGAAGTGTCCAAGGCCAGGTTGGACAGGGCTTGGAGCAGCCTGGGATTCTGGAAGGTGTCCCTGCCCATGGCAGGGAGTTGGAATGAGATGATGTTTAAGGTCTCTTCCAGTCCAAACTATTGTGTGATTCTGTGGAGGGAGGAGCAGTAATGGCTGACTTTTTAAGGGAAGCAACCAACCCAAGTGCAAAGGACTGACTCAAAGCCTTGTGCTGCCCATTTATTGCAAAGCATCTGCTCACCCTCACAGAACCACAGAATTTTTAGAGTTGGAAGGCACCTCTGGAGGTCATCCAGTCCAACACCCCTGTCAAGGCAGGGTCACCTGGAGCATGTGACTCAGGAACATGTCCAGGTGGGTTTGGAGTGTCTCCAGAGAGGAAACTCCACACCACCACCAGCATCTGTTGAGTGCTCTGCCACCCTCAACATAAAGAAGTTCCTGTTCAATTAGAGGTGGAATTTCTTGTGTTTCAGTTTTTGGCCATTGCTCCTCATCCTGTGGCTGGGCACCACTGAGTCACTCACCATCCCCTGACACCCTTTGGAGATGTTAATATGGATTGTTGAGATCCCCTCTCAATATTCTCCAGACTGAAGAGGCCCAGCTCCCTCACTCCCAGGCCTGTTCAAAGCAGAAGTTTCTGCAGATGACTCTGCCACCATTGAAACCACAGCCTTGTGCAGGGCAGGAAGCCAGGCCAACAGCCTCCTCCAAGGGATCTCCCTGGATGGAAACCTGAGGAAGTTGCCAATTGGAGCCAAACCAGCAATTTACAGTTGATGTCCTAAGAGATTTTTGCACAATCCACGCTAGGTGAATGTTTCACAAACTGGAATGGCACAAGATTTTGGCTCAGTGACTGAGGACTTTGCAGGGAGGATTCAGCCCCTGTAATTTTAGATTAATCTGCCTGTAGCCAGCATCATGCAGAATCCAGTCCCATCATGCTTTTAGCTCACTACTACAAAGAGCTGTCCTTGCCTTTATGGCTGGGGAATGGCTTCATGAGCCAGTTTAGAGTGAAACAGGCTAGGATCCATGCTGCACATCTCCTCCCTGCTTCTCATCCCAATCCCATCTCCCCAGCACTCTACAAGTTCAAATCCATAAAATCAGGGAATCATAAAATGGTTTGGGTTGGAAGGGACATTAAAATCATATAGATCCAACCCCCCCGCCATGATCAGGGACACCTTCTACTATCCCAGACTACTCCAAGCCCCATCCAACCTGGCCTTGGACACTTCAGGGATTAAGCTGATATGTGTGCCAAAGAGTAACAGCACAGAGATGCAGATAATTGCCCCCTTAATGAAGCCCTGTAAGGAACCTGACAACTGGACATAGCTGCTCCCACCCCCTTGCCTCCTGGGGTTTTGATGCCAAGACAGCTCAGTGGATATTAAAAAAAAAAAAATGGGGCATGGCTTTTTCCCTTTTTCTGGTCGTAGCTGTAGATCAGGATTTCCATCAGTGCTGAAGGAAATAAGAAGCTGTCCTGAGTGCTCTCACTACCATGGCAGACTAGTAGTGATCCCCCTGGGTACAGATCTGCAAATAGTTTGTGCAATGTCCCTCACTGAGGAGTGACAAAACAATGAAATATGGTGAGTTGTTTGGATCAAAGGCATGTTCACATATTGCCCAGAGGAACTGTGGCGGCCCCATCCCTGGGAAGTGTTCAAAAACAGGCTGGATGGGGCTTGGAGCATCTACTGGAAGGCATCCCTGCCCATGGCAGCTGGCTGGAAACTCCTGGTCCCTTCCAAACCAATTCACTGTGTGATTCCACAATTCATGCGACTGCTCAGTGAGCACACACCAGGCAGGATTGTGTTTTTAACATCCATCCCCACACATGTAACACTTGATGAAGCTGCAGCAAGGCTGAAAACGTTTATGAAGACACTCCATCAAACAGCAAAGGGTTACACGCAGCAAACTCCACCAAACAAAGCCACAATTAAAGCTTGTCCTTCCTAGGGTTGCTGGTTGGACGGGGATGTCATCCCAAGTGGCGTCTTCCCAGTTATTTTCAAGTGAAGCATAGAGAGCGTGCTTCCCGGGGGGGGGAGGAGGACAGAGCTCCTTTGTGTGGTGAAAGCTGAGTGTTTGCCAAGGCCTAACGAGAAGGGATCTGTGTGTGTGTCCCCAGAGGTGTCCAGCAAACCACAGCACCCAGCAGCCCTTACGCAAGGCAGGGTGACACAAGATCCTGGGCTGGAGGCCTGGGAATCCTTCTCAGGTGTCAGATGAGGAAAGCTCTGCTTGTTTGTCGAGGGAAGGAACAGAAAAAGGAGCTTAGGAGCTGGACATTTTGAGGACTCGGCCGTCCCAAGGGATATTGTGCCACGTGGAGAGACCAAACTGCTGCTGCTGGTGGCAGGAAGCTCTGACTCCCAGGCTGCCGAGTGCATCCTCCCACAGTGACTGGTCACATCCCCTCTCCTCGGTTCTGTCCCCTTCGAAGGCGCTGCACCACCTGCAGGAAGGGACCCTCCCACTCACCTCTGCCTCCTTTCTCTTCTCCCCAGAGCTGAGACTCCGCTGGCGACTCCCAGGCATGCGGATCCTGCCTGTCCTCTGTGCTCTGCTCCTCCTGGTGCTCCAGGGAGTGACAGGTAAGAAATGTGGAGGGTTTGTCCTCTGTCGGTGTTTTTTTAGGGAGGATTTGTCACCTTAGCTGATGAGTCACGTGTGAGTTCTGGTGGCTGTGCCATCCCCACCGGGGCCCCTCTGACCCCACACCTTTAAGGAAAGGCTCCAGCTGCAGGTTCTGCTGTTGGGACCAGAGCTGGGGCATCGTATTAAAGCTCTCATCCCTCCAAAACTGGGATTTGACCCCCTCCATGCTTCCTGACCCTTGCATTTCTGAGTCAGCAGCACCGGGCACAGCAGCCCTGCTGGAGAGGAGGAGGACAAGCGGGGAGGAAGGGAAATCCTGCTTCTACCCTTGGAGTTCTCCCTTGTTCCAGGAAGGAGGCAGCAGGCGATGGTGGTATCTCCCAGAGCTTGCTTAGGGGTGTAGTGACTGTCTCCCAGCCAAGTGCCATGAACTCCCCTGGATTTCTGCTGCAGGCACCTGCTCAGCAGCTGTGGCTGGGGACAAGCAGGGCTGGGCTAACGCTGGCCACGCAGGGACCAGGGGCTGTGCTC
>QUSF01000001.1:68008595-68020037 GCA_003676055.1 Chloebia gouldiae | reverse complement strand
GAATGGAAAGGGAGCAAAGAACATTTCTTAGCACATGTGTCCCCACCAGTAACAACCAACGCTGACATGGGAAAAGGGAGAGGGGGAACCTTCCAGATCATGACACACGGCCATCACCTGATCTACCAAAGGCTTTGACACAATTCTCTCTTTGAAACAATTCTCACTTGGGCACTGCTTTGTCCAAATCACTCAACCCAAGCATAGACTTGAATAATTCTCACCTCAGCAGCACTCTTGAGTCCACCCTGTGAACAGAGGAATAACATCATGCACTTGGGCAGGAACTCCTGAGTGCCAATGCTTCCATTCCTCTTCCTCAGGCAGCCCAGCAAGATTCCCAGGACTATGGCCAGTTCAGTTTTAGACCTCCAAGAAGTGGGACTCCATTGTCTCTTACACTCTGAGACCTTACACTGAAAATTCTTCCTTCCTCTGCACATGGAATTCCATCTATTCTCTGACTTTTGCCCATGCCCCCTTTCCTTTTATGTGTGCAGGGCTGAGAACAGCTGGGCTCCCACACACTGGTGACACCCCTTGCCCAGCTTTGTCTCTTCAGAGTCTCACCTCTCTCAGTCTCTTCCCTAGTAAAGATCCACCAGAAATTGAAGTGTCTAGTGGCCCTCAACTGCTCTTTGCCCACTCTCCCCTTGTTCTTCTTCACATCTCGAGGCCAGAACTGTCCACACCACCCACATCGAATCTCACCAGTGTTCTAAAGAGAGGAAGGGCCACCTCTCAGAATTTCATGGCAACAATTTTCAGAACTCTGCCTTGGACACTGCTGACACCCCACTGAAGTAATTCCCCACTGCAACCTGCTGTTCACTCTGTTCTCGATCTGCACCACAGGATCTGGCTCAAAAAATCACTTTCCAGAATCTCAGTCCCCAGCATTATCCAGGGCCAAATGCAGTTCCTGTCCTTGTGCAGAACCTCACGTTTCCCTTGCTTGAATTTTGGGAGATTCCTTTAACCCTTAGTCTCAAGGTCTGTCAGACCAGTGGAACAGACAAAAGTGGCCTCAGACACTCCATCACCTCCCACCTTGCTGAAGGGGCAACTCTCCGACTGCCCACATGGAATGGAAGAGTCCAGGTGCTCACTCCTGGCAGAGAGGCAGAGCCCACACCAGCCTGGCAGACCTGAGATAGTTTGGGGCCCCTCTTCACCACACACTCAAAAACCCAAACCCATGAGTTCCACAGGCTGACCTCACTGATGACACCACACCTCCCAAAATCTTGGTCACGTCTTCAGTCCCCTTTGACACGCACCATCAACACCAGCCTTTGGTTTCAAAAAGTGACTCTTTAAAGGAGGAATGACCGCGATGGAAGGGGCAGCTCCTCACGCACGGCACAGCTGCAAAGCCCACAGCAGCCTGACATGGCTGTGGTGGAATTGGGGCCCTCTTCACAACACACCCACAAAAAAAAAATACAAGTGCCACAAAATGACCTCACTGATGACAGCCATATTTTTCATGGGCTTTGGTTGTATATTTTGCTTTCTCTGACATGCATCTTCCAAGAAAATCCTCCCAAATACCAACTCTCACTTAAAAGCTGACACCAAGGGCACACGGACACGAGCCTGACGTGGCTGTGGGGGAACGAGGCACCTCTTCACCACGTACCCACAAAACCACAGCACACCACTACCATGATGATGACACCCCACCTCTCCAAACTTCTGGTCACGTCTTCAGCCCTCCCAGACAAACAACTTCAACAGCAACTTTTGGTCTCTAATACTCGCATTTAAAAGCTGCCGCCAAGGTCATGGCCTCAAGCGCAGGACATGACATTGCAGATTTGTGGGGAGCAAAACACTCCCTACTTCAGCACTCACGAGGCTCCAAAATGCCCCAAGGCCATGGGACAACACTGTCCCGCCCCTCCAGGACCAGAATAAAAGCCAGCCCAGAGCCTCTCTCCCTCACACACTTCTCCTGACACCTCCTTCTCCTCCTGCCAACAACCAGGTGAGTCTCAATCCCCTGATCCTCCTGCTCCTGCACCCCTGGCCCCTCTCTGCCAGCACGCTCAGCCCCAGCCTCAGCAGCCCTCACGCCTCCCCACAGCCCCACAACACCCTCCACACTCCTTTGCCCTTCTAACACTTGACCCTTTGCACCCCTATACCCCTGCCCTGCCTCACCCCTCTCTCTTCCAGGACCCTCCACACCGCACCCATGGCCTGCAACACCCTCTGTGGATCCACCTGCGGACCCACCCCGCTGGCCAACAGCTGCAACGAGCCCTGTGCCCTGCAGTGCCAGGATTCCCACGTCATCATCGACCCTTCCCCTGTGCTGGTCACCCTGCCGGGACCCATCATGACCTCCTTCCCCCAGAACACCGCCGTCGGATCCACCTCCTCGGCTGCCGTGGGCACTGAGCTCAGTGTGCAGGGACAGCCCATCTCTGGGGGATTTGGTGGCTTTGGCTACGGCCTTGGCTACGGCCGTGGCTTTGGCTACGGGCTGGGAGGCCTGGGCTGCTATGGCAGGAGGGGCTATGGCTACAACTGCTGAGGGCCCTCAGCACCACCCCTGACACCACCAGCTCGAGGTCTGGCAACAGCTCCTGCAAGCAAAGAACCTTGGCTGATGGTTGCCCTCCTTGAACCTGGCATTGAATCCCTTCTACTTGCTGCTTCTGCCTACTCATTCTTTTCCCTAAATAAAATTTTCCTGCAGCACATCCTCAGATGCTTCTTTGTCTTGTGCCAGACTTCTTGCAGCTACACCCAGCACAGATACTTCACTCCCAGCCTAAATAGCCGCAACCTGTGTGAAACCATCTTCACTTTCAGAGGGTGCCAGGACCACCCAAGCAAGGTCCCATTTCCTTGTCCCCTTTTCCTGCACGGGCCTCAGTTTACCAGGGTTTCCAGGCCACCACATCCCTTTCTGCAAGTTCCTCAGTGGACCCAGGTTATTGTTGCCTTATCCACCTGGTTGGACAGTCCCCATTCCACCTCCCTGGGAGTCTCCAGGTCAGGATCTCACCTTGTTTGAGGTCTTCAGCTGATCCCTGATGGAGATCCTCCTTTCCCACCTCATTTCAGGCTCCCATTAAATGAGCCCCCAGGGCACCTTCCTCCCTATCCAGACTCCCTGGATCATCTGTGCTGGTGACCCCAAGCCAGCAATCCTCTGCTCTGAGGTCACACATCACATCCCCATTATGACTTGACTCCCACCAAGTCACTCTGGATTCCTGAGGCGCACCATGGAGACCTGGCAACAAGGTGCAGGAGCGAGCCTGTGACCCTGCTGAGAAGATGCTACCCCTTGTGCCACCTTCCCGCCTTTATGTCTCCCAATTTTGACACTCCAACACGGATTTTTGGGTCATAAAGATCCTTGCTCTCCCCAAATTGCTTCTCAGCAGTGATGTTCACTCTTCCTCCTCCTTTGATGTGTTTTTTTTCTTCTGTACAAAGGCTCCCGGCAAACAGGTGAGCTCTGGGCTGACACATGAGTTCAAAGTCTCCAGGGCTATTGGCAGCACTAAAATATTCATCAAAAGCAAATTAAAATAACATCTCTGGAGCAGGTGGAGCCCAGAGAGCCGGAGAACTCCAAGCACAGCTGGATTCGGATTTGGTTCAAAGAGGAAGAGTTTGCTGAGGAACAAAGCCCTTCCTTAAAACCAAAACTAAACAGCCCCTGCAGCTGAGCTAGGAAAGGAGAGGGAATAGTTTGGAACTGTTTGGCCTTTTTATTTCTCGATTTAGTTAAATAGTACATTTCCCCTTGAGGCACCAACTTCAGCTCGTCTTAAAATAAAGTCTAACCCATAAAAAGACAAATATAAGTAATCCGTGCCTCTCATACTCATTCACCTTGGAGTTCATCCAGCTTGACATCAACACTTGGACCGAAACAAGAGCAGGATTTCACCTTCCCAAGGTCCTGGGACATGCCCAAGCAGCCAGGCCCAGCAGGATGTCTGCCTCATCCCAAACCTGCGCCAGAGACGCTCTTTTTGGGCACAGTCAGCTCACATGGGTTCCAGGGAACACTGGGAGGAGGCTCAGATCCACATCCACCGTGCCCTGTGCCCACACTCCTGTCTCCCATCCACCCTGGCAAATCCAGGTCCCTTGGGCTGCCCCCCTGCCCGGATCTCTGCACTCCATCCAAGGAGACCCCAGTGGGATGTGGTGGGATGGGCTGGAAGAGGTGGCATCTTTCCCAGTGCCTCTCCCGATGGGATTCACGCCTACCTAGCCAAGATCTCACTCCCAGAATAACCCCAAACCCCATCATGGTGCAGTGGCGGGTTCATCTCCCTCCTCCAGAGGACTGGACTTGACAAGACCAAAACCAAACTGATGGTGGAAAGGACATTCTTGTGACGCAGCAGCTCCCAATCCCATGAAGAGAGTTTTTTTGGAATACCTGTGGCCATCACCCCCATCCCCATCCCAGTTTTCCCCCTCTGTGCTTTTGGATAATTCCCACTGCCAAAGGGCCGCACGTTGTGGGGAGCAACCCCCCAACCCCTATGGAAACTGGCACAGGCCATCCTGTGGGACAAGGGCGGGAAAAGGGGTCACTGCTGGTGTGCTGCTCCCTAAAAAAGAGCCGCAAAGCTGGAATTTTAGCAGGGAAGAGATGGTTAGAGCTGTCTCACCTGGACTCCGGGAGCTTGGCTGCATCCTTAAACAGCTTCCACCTGGGAATCTCCTTCCCATCTACCCCTCTTTCCTGCGAGGCACAGGGAAGGCAGAGCGGGGAGTGGAGCTGGACCCAAAACCGGGCCCGTTCCAGAGAAATAGGTCACCCAACAAGGAAGCTTCGTTACGGGAACGACGCCTCACACGGAGCAGCGGTTCTCCGACAGGATCTGGCCGAGCCACCCAAGCTTTATCCTGCCGGCTGGAAGGTCCTGGGATGTCCTCTGGATCATGTCACGCACACGCCCTGCCCAGATGAGCTAATGGGTCTGCTCCAGGCTTTGATCCTCAAATCCCAGGGCCTTGTCAGATAACATCAGAAGCCTGGGTGATATTTCATTAACAAACAAGTCCGTCCCATGTGATCGCCGCAACTTCATCCCTTTCCCTTGTGATCTTCCCTCGTGTTCCAACATTTCTTTGGTAATTAGCCCCAGAATTAGCATATTTAAGCTCCGAAATTACTACATTTAATGCAACATCGTGGTTATCCGAGTGCTGTCACAGCAGCTCTTGGCTGCGCCACCTCCCAGCAATTCCTTGGCCGAAGCACGGGTTTATCCCTAATTAGTCTCCCAAAACTTGCAGGAGGCAGCAGGAAGATCTTTTTCTCCCACCAGCACATGGAAAATCTTCCTTGGCTTTCCCCCCACCCCATCCCTGGTAGTGTTCATGGCCACGTTGGAGCAACCTGGTCTAGTGGAAGGCGTCCCTGCCCATGGCAAGGGGTTGGAATGGGATGATTTTTATTTATGGGAATGATTGTATTCCAACCCAAACCCTTTTATTCCATAATTTCGCCACGAAGTGAGGTGGAAGCGTGGACGCAGCTGGATCTGACTCATCCCAGCACCAGCGTGAGGTTTTCTTCTTGCCAAACCTCAGTGTCTCGTGGAGGATGCAGGACTGGCGTGGAATTAGCTGGCATGGAGAAGGAGCTCCAGTGTCCATCCCTGGCTCTGTGAGTGAGATCAGACAGGGAATTCTGTAAAACATCAGCTGGGAACAATGCCAAGACCCCTGGGAGTGGGATTTTGGAGCTTGGAAAGGCCTGGGCACATTCTGGGACTCAGCCAGCTGGGAGAGGGGATGGGAACTTCCAGGGGACAGAGGCACAAGGGGACATCTTTTAATATGTAAATGACCCCGCCCCCCCCCCCCAAAAAAAAAAAAAATTCCCAGCAAGGAGGTCCTCAAGGATTCAGCCTTCCCTGAGACTTTCCCAAAGGTAAAGGGCACATTTCAGGAGGAAATTCTCCCAAAGGAAAAGATCTCAGCCAGGAGGAAAGGAATGAAAAACTCTCATTCTATTGCTCCTCGACACTGGGGCTATCCAGGGCTTTGGCAGGAGGAATGTGGGAATTCCTTGCTGTGTCTCCCTTAATTCCACTTTCAAAATTTTAATTTAGAGCAAAGCACTGCTTTTGCCTCGCAAAAATCCCAGAGGAAAAGCCAGCTGGATGTAGGGGGTGGAGGGGGTGCCTTCAAAACCATCCCCCACACGCAGGAAAGCTTTGCTCATTTTTAATCTTGGTTTAAGTGCATTAAAAGTGATTAAAGCATTTAGATTGAAATTCCTTTTGATAAGCCCCTTTGAGGGGGGAACACCTAGGAACCCCCTTTCCCTGCACCCTCCTCCTTTCCTCCACCTTTTTCCTTGCTTCTGCACCCCTTCCCATGAACTCCCTTAAAACCTCTGCATCCCCTTCCCATCCGCCCTTCCCTGTCCCTGCACCTCCATTCCCTCCCCCCTTTCCTTTTCCCTGTACGTCCCTCCCTCCTCCTGCACCTCATTTCCCCACCCGCTTCTCCTCCCCTGCACCTCTTCCTTCCTTGCACCCCTTCCCCTTATCCCTCTTCCCAAAATCTTCCCCTCCGCGCCCTCTCATTTTAACTGCTCCCCGCTGTGGACTACATTTCCCGACGAGCCAAGCGGCAGCGCCCGGTGACGACGGCGGAAGAAACCGAGCGCAGCCGAACCCTCACCGGGCCGAGGCGAACCCAGCCGAGCCCTCTACGAGCTGACCCGAGTCCAGCCGAGCCCCCACCGAGCCGAGCGCAGCCGAGCCTTCACGAAGCACCGCCGAGCAGACCCGAGAGCAGCCGAACACAGCCGAGACCCCACCGAGCCGAGAGCAGCCGAACTCAGCCGAGCGGATCCGAACCGAGCCGAGGGTGAGGCGCGCCCCTCACCCCATGAAGGGACATTTGAGGGGACAGGAGCCCCCCAAGAGCGGTGGGGAGGAGAAGCGGGGGGTCCCCAGAGTGGGGGGACAGGAGGGTGGGGAGGGCAGGGGGGCGGGAGGTTGCGGGTTGCGGGTTGGGAGGCGCTGCGGGAGGGGAGGGTGTGCGGGGATTTGGGGTGCAGGAGTGGGATTTGGGGTGCAGGGGAGGTGGGGGGGGTTAGGACTGGGTTCAGAGCTGGGATTTGGGGTGCGGTGCTTGAGGTTTGAGGGGCAGGGGAGGCGTGGGGTGCAATCCTGGGATTTGGGGTGCAGGGAAGGGTTTAGGTTGCGAACACAGGATTTGGGGTGCAGGGGGAAATTTGGGATCCAGGGGGAGATCTGCGGTGCAGAGGGAGATCTGGGCTACAGAAGGAGAATATGGGGTGCAGGGGGAGATTTGGGCTGCAGAGATGAGATTTGGGGCTCAGGAATAGATCTGGGATGCAGCCCTGAGGTGCAGGGGGAGATTTGGGGCGTGCGAGGCGATTTGGGGGTGCAGAAGGAGATTTTGGGCACAAATTTGGAGGTGCAGGTGCCCCTCCCTTTCCAGAGGCTGGGCCAGTGCCACGTGGCAGCCCTGGCCCAGGTGGCCTCCAGCTGAGGAGTTCCAACCCCGTCACAGCCAAACACGCCCCTTTTTTACCCAGAAACGCAGAAATTTCCCCAAAAAACCCCAATCCCACCTGCCTGGGGGGATGCTCACACCAGGGTGGTCCATGCTGAGGTGATCCCGGCTCCTCCCTGCAGGGTTTTTGGCCATGACCGAGGTGACCAAGCGCATCCTGGTGACAGGTGGCACCGGCCTGGTGGGCAGAGCCATCGAGAAGGTGGTGGCCGATGGAGAGGGGCGGCCGGACGAGGAGTGGATCTTCGTGTCCTCCCGAGACGCCGACTTGACGTGAGCGGGGCTTTTCCCTTGGAAACCCCGGAATTTTCTCTAGCAACCCCAACAAACCCCAAAATTTTCCCATCCCAGGACTGGGTTTTTCTTTGGAATCACCCCGCTCTGTTGACCCCAAATTTTCCCATCCCGGAATTTGATTCTTCCTTGGAAATGCCTCAGTTTTCTCTGTTGACCCCACTGAATCCCAAATTTTCCCATTCCAGGGTTTGATTTTTCCTTGGAAAAAGCCCAATCTGCTCTGTTGACCCTGACAAACCCCAAAATTTCCCATCCCTGGATTTGGTTTTTCCACAAAAAGACCCCAGTCTGCTCTGTTGACCCCACTGAACCCCAAATTTTCCCATCCCAGGATTGGGTTTTTCCTTGGAATTGCCCCAGTCTGCTGTTTCTGATGATTTCACATCCCTGGATTTGGTTTTTCCTCTGAATCTCCCCAGTCTGCTCTGGTGACCCCAAAATTTCCTATCCCAGAATTTGGTTTTTCCTTGGAAACATCCTGGTCTGCTCTGTTGACCCCAAAATTTCCTGTCCCTGGATTTGATTTTTGATCTGAATCTCCCCGATCTGCTCTGGTGACCCCAAAATTTCCCATCCCAGAATTCGATTTTTTTTTTTGGAAATGTCTCCATTTTCTCTGTTGACCACACTGAATCCCAAATTTTCCCATTCCAGGGTTTGATTTTTCCTTGGAAAAAGCCCAGTCTTCTCTGTTGCCCCTGACAAACCCCAGAATTTTCCATTCCAGAATCCAGGTTTTCCTTGGAAAGACCCCAGTCTGCTCTGTTGACCTCACCCAATCCCAAATTTTCCCATCCCAAGATTGGGTTTTTCCTTAGAAACACCCCAATGTTTTCTGTCGACCCCACTGAATCCCAGATTTTCCTATTCCAGGATTCGATTTTTCCTTGGAAAAAGCCCAATATGCTCTGTTAACCTCACCGAATCCCAAATTTTCCCATCCCAGGATTGGGTTTTTCCTTAGAAACTCTCCAGTCTGCCCCCACCGAAGCCCAACATTTCCTCTCCTAGGATTGGATTTTTCCTCGGAAACGCCTCAATTTGCTCTGCTGACCCCACTGAATCCCAAAATTTCCCATTCCAGGAGCAGCTCCGAGACCAAAGCCCTGTTTGAGAGGCACAAGCCCACCCACGTCATCCACCTGGCCGCCATGGTCGGAGGCCTTTTCAAAAACATCTGCTCCAACCTGGATTTTTGGGTGAGCACCCACGGAATCGGCACTGCCGGGATCCCCGTGGGCGCCGCGCTCCCTAAATTGGGATACGGGCACACGGGGATGTGGCTTGCTCTGCTCCCAGAGCCAAACCAGAGCTCCAGAGGTTTCTGGAGTTGTTAATGAGTTTTTGGTGAGGGGATTTGGGGGTCCCCACGATCCTGACAAACGTCCCTTTTCCCAGAGGACAAACATCCACATCAACGACAACGTCCTGCACTCGGCCCACGAGGCGGGGGTGCAGAAGGTGGTCTCCTGCCTCTCCACCTGCATCTTCCCAGACAAGACCACCTATCCCATCGACGAGACCATGGTGAGAATCCCCATTCCCAAGCAAAATCCAGGGAAAGCCCCCTCGTCCTGCTTAATTTATCCACTCTGACATTCCCAGATCCACAACGGGCCGCCTCATAGCTCCAACTTTGGCTACTCCTACGCCAAGAGGATGATCGATGTCCAAAACAGGTGAACTGGGGACATGGGAGCAGCCACTGGTTTTCCAGGCAAGGGAAATCCAGTGGGATTTCCAGGTGGAAGCTGGGGAGATACCTGGGCTCAGCAGGTGAAGGTGTTGCTGGCCGGGGTTTTTTTGGGGGCACATCGGTGCTGGAGGAAGGGGCTTGGCAGCCAACCCACCATCCCTTCCCTGCTCTCATCCAGGGGTTATTCCGAGCAGCACGGCCGACGCTTCACCGCCGTCATTCCCACCAACGTCTTCGGGCCGCACGACAACTTCAACATCGAGGATGGCCACGTCCTGCCAGGGCTCATCCACAAGGTCTACCTGGCCAAACGTGAGGGTGGCAGGACTTCCAGGGATTTTCTGGGGAGAAATGAGGGGTTTTTTTGCTTTCCCACCTGCTCTGTGGGGTGGTTAGAGGTGGCTCTGGTGGTCATGGCTCCTTCCTCCTTCAGAGTCCGGCTCTGCTCTGACCGTCTGGGGAACGGGCAAGCCCAGGAGACAGTTCATCTATTCCCTGGTAGGTGTGGCCTTGGGAAGCAGGGAATGGGGCTGGAGGACCCACTGGTAGGACCACAGAGGGGTCTGAACACCCCTGGCTTCTCCTGGGCCATTCCCAGAGTTGTGTCCCCTTGGGAATGGAGGGTTGGGAGTTGTCAGTGACCCCTCCAAGAGTTGTCTGCTCTTCCACAGGACCTGGCCCGACTTTTCCTTTGGGTCCTGCGGGAATATGATGAGGTGGAGCCAATCATTTTGTCAGGTGAGCCCTGGCTGCCCCCAAGAAGTCCCCTCTGCATGAGGGAACAGCCACGATCCTTCCCTTCTCCACAGTGGGAGAAGAAGATGAAGTCTCCATCCGGGAAGCGGCGGAGGCCATCGCAGAGGCCATGGAATTCAGGGGAGAGCTCGTTGTATCCTTCACAAAAGGCTGAGCCCCTCTCTTCCCACCAGCTCCCCTGGGAGATTCTATGATCCAGAGGATCCTTCCCACCAAAGGAGCAAAAGCAAGACCTGTTTTCCCTCCTTAATCCTTCCCATCCCAGTTTGACACCACCAAGTCCGACGGGCAGTTCAAGAAGACGGCCAGCAACGCCAAGCTCCGGCGGTACCTGCCCGGATTCCAGTTCACACCTTTCAGGAAAGGTGAGATGGGAGAGTCTGCAGGAGACACCGGGGGTCCTACCCCGTCCCACCAGCCTTGGTGGCATCCAGGTGGTCCATCCTGCCCGGATGAGGAATGAAGGTGGTGTAACACTGGCACGTATTGCCCAGGGAGGTGGTGGTTTCTCCATTCCTGGAAATATCCAAGGTCAGGTTGGATGGGGCATGGAGCAACCTGGTCTCTTGGGAGGTGTCTCCTTGTGTGGTGGTTGGATGAGAAGACCTAAAAAAGTCCCTTCCAACTCACCCTGTCCCCTGATTCTCTAACCAAAATCCATTCCCAATCCCAAAACCCATCCCATGATTCTCTGACCAAAATCAATTCCCAATCCCAAAACCCATCCTGTGATTCTCTGACCAAAATCCATTCCCAATCCCATCCCATGATTCACTGACCAAAATCCATTCCAAATCCCCAAAACCTATCCCGTGATTCTCTGACCAAAATCCATTCCCAATCCCCAAACCCAACCCATGATTCTCTGACCAAAATCCATTCCCAATCTCATCCCATGATTCTCTGACCAAAATCTATTCCCAATCCCAAACCCATCCTGTGATTCTCTGACCAAAATCCATTCCCAAAATCCATTCCCAGTCCTCAAACCCATCCCGTGATTCTCTGACCAAAATCCGTTCCCCAAATCCATTCCCAATCCCCAAACCCATCCCGTGATTCTCTGACCCAAATCCGTTCCCCAAATCCATTCCCAATTCACAAACCCATCCCGTGATTCTCTGACCAAAATCCGTTCCCCAAATCCA
>QUSF01000001.1:67972711-68002074 GCA_003676055.1 Chloebia gouldiae | reverse complement strand
TTTCCTTCTCCTTCTTTTCTCCTTCTCTCCTGCTTCTCCTTTTCTCCCTCTCCTTTTTCTTATTCTTCTTCTCCTCTCTTTTTGCTTCTGTTTCCCCTCCTTCTCCTTCTTCTCTCCTCCTCCTCTTTTTCCTCTTCCTCCTCCTTTTCCTTCTCATCCACCTCCTCCTCCTTGTCTCCTCCTTGTTCCTTGTCCTCATCCTGGTCTTCCTTCTCCTTCTCCTTCTCCTTCTCCTTCTCCTTCTCCTTCTCCTTCTCCTTCTCCTTCTCCTTCTCTTCTTTCTCCTCCTTCTTTTCTCCTTCTCTCCTGCTCCTCTTTCTCCTCCTTCTTTTCTCCTTTTCTCTTGCTTCTCTTTTTCTCCTCCTCCTTTCTCTCTTCCTCCTTTTCCATCTCTCACTCTCCTCTTCCTCCTTTCTCCTCCGTTTGCACCCAGGCCCACACACCGCGCCCGGCAGCACCTCCAGCTCCCTCCCCGTGCTCCTCACTTCTCCACCAGCCTGACGGATGGCACCCACCGGTGTCCCCGGTCACCCTTGGGTACCTCCCGGGGCTGGCACCCCTTCTCCCATCCCCATCTTTTCCCAGCTCCTCCCGCCCAGGACCAAAGTGCTGCGGATCATGCCCAACCTGCCCTGCGTGGTGCAGGCAGGGGCCATGGTCTTCTCCCGGGGCAGCAACGTGGGTGACGAGGAAGCCGCGCTCCTCAAGAGCCTCCTGTCCTCCTGCGGCCTCTGCGAGGAGGTCCCCGAATCCTACATCGACATCCACACCGGGCTCAGCGGCAGCGGCGTGGCCTACGTAAGCCGGCGGGACAGGGGACGCCCTCCTGGCGTTTGGGGTCCCCGTGCTCCAGGCTCAGCCCTGGGTGCTCCCCCTCTTCCCAGGTGTACCTGTTTGCCGAGGCGCTGGCCGAGGGCGCGGTGAAGATGGGAATGCCGGGCGCTTTGGCCAGCAGGATCGCGGCGCAGACGCTGCTGGTGAGTCCTTGGCACGTGCCGGCATCTCCCTCCTTCCCTTCTGCCCCTGGGCTCCAAGGCATCCACTGGGATGAGGGAGGAGGTGCTGGATGCCGCCCTGCCTCAGTTTCCCCTCTCGGAAGCAAAAATGAGGACGAAGAGCGTGGGGGTGTTGGGATGGTGACGCCGTCCAGCCGTGGAAAGGGGAGTTTGGGAAGTCCCAGATCTCACCTTCCTGGTGTCCTGGCGTGCCGTAGGGTGCAGCGAAGATGCTGCTGGAGACGGGGGAGCACCCGGCCAAGCTGCGGGGGGACGTCTGCACACCCGGGGGCACCACGATCTACGCCCTGCACCAGCTGGAGAAGGGAGCACTCCGTGCCACCGTCATGGACGCCGTGGAGGCGGCCACCAACCGGGCGTGTGACATGGCCAAGGACTAGTGGACGAGCCCCTTCTGCGACAGGAGGGGTGATGGGGACCAAAGCGAGCTCCTCTGAGGAGTAGGACCTCCTGACATCTTCAGGAGAACATGGGAGGTGGTGTGGACACGTGTTAACCTCTGCAGGGCTGGAACCAAATAAACGTGGCCAGAGCAATGTGGGCTGGGGCTTTTTGTGGTCCCTGGGGGGCTGTGGAAGCCACCACGGGGTCGCTTCCGTGGGGAGGTGACATCCATGATTTCCAGGGACGGAGCTGGTGCCACGCTGGCTCCGTGCTTGCTGGGGATGGTGTTGGTGTGGGATGTGCGGCACTGGGGAGAGAATTTTGGGAATGAGGTGATGCCAATTTAACCCTGCTGGGGCTGGGAGGGTGGCTGCATCCCTATGGTCAGAGCCACGTCCATGAGGATGCTGCCCACATTCCAGAACTATGGGCAAGAGCTCGACCAGCCACAGGAACTGCGCCACGGTCCCTCCCTGGCACCAGGGAATGGGATGGAAGCCCTGATCTGCTCCCATCTCCAGGAATGCCGAGGGGGCAGAAACTCAAACTTGCCCATCAGGAGAGGATCTGAGCTTTTTGCACGCCCCAATTAAGCTCTGCTTCCCTCCCAGCATCTGCACAGATGCAATTAGAGATGATGTGGGAACTGCTTTGAGGATGAAAAGGTTTTTTCCAGGCAAAACATCACTGGTGGGAACATCTGGATGCTGAGCCCTGACTTTGGATAAGGGCCTGGTGTGCCAGGACACTGGGAATGGCTCCCCACTGCCAGAGGATGGGGTTAGATGTGATTTTGGGAAGGAATTCCTCCCTGGGAAGGTGGTGAGGAGATGGAATTCCCAGAGAAGCTGTGGCTGCCTCATTCCTGGCAGTGTCCAAGGCCAGGCTGGACTGAGCTTGGAGCAGCCTGGGATAGTGAAAGGTGTCCGTGACCACAGCAGAGGTTTGGAATTCGATGGCCTTGCAGGTCCCTTCCAACCCAAACCCTTCCATAATGTTACATTCACAAACCAGCTCAAAGACCTCCAGCCCAGCACCTTCTGCTGATCTTTGCAACATTTCTGTCACACAGCTGAAGCTTCCTCTCATTCACAAACTCCTGTTTGAAATGAGCCACGTGCCAAGCTCCAGAATCTTTTTGTGGGGCGATTTTGGTGTAAAAGATGATAAACAGAAATGTGATTTTAAATGATTACAGCCCATTGGTGTGGAGAAGGCCACACTGAGAGGACACAACCCCATGAAGAACCCCCTGGTGCCACCCTAAATCCCTCTGGGATGGCTCCACGTGACAGCTCACAGACGACAACCTCCACGTGGGAATAAAAATCCATTTAATTTCCATAAATTCTGCAGCGAGGAGACAAAGACCCGACAAGTAAAAACCCCCACCCGCCCGCTGACATGGGACACGGCAGCACTGAGGAGTTCATTTGATTTCCCTCTTCCAGTAGTTCAGCTAAACACCCTAAAATTTCATCCAAATCAGGGCAGGAGCTGCTAAATTCCTATCAGATGCCTCCAATATTCCAAGGTAGTGCCAGGAGCCCTCCCTGCTCCAACCTCAACTCTCCCAAAGGTGTCCTCTAGACCCGGCCACCCCACAAACTCCGTGAGGAACACCTCAACCCCCATCCCCAGAGCCTTCAGCTCCACGAGGATGCTCGGATGATGGTACCTGATTCAGCAGGTCTCCGTGGTCCAGGTGTTCCCAGCTGTGATTGGAATGACGGAGATGACTCTTTCTCGTGGATGCCACCCAAGTGTCCCTTTCCCAATCCACTGCCTGAAGGAAGCTGTCCTAAACCAGCCCCAAACCATCCTGGTTTAACAGGATTCTGTGGGAAGGGCGTCACCGGCCTCTTCCAAGGTGGAATATTTTCCCCTGCAGCACCTCAGGAGCGGCCCATGAGCTGGCTGTGCCCACCTCAACCCTGCTGTGAGATTTGGGGATTTTTCAGTGTAACATCCCCATGGATACTGAGCAGGTCCTTCCCTCGCCCCTTCTCCCCATGGAATTGGGAGAATTGGGCAATTTGGGGTGGTGGGGGGGGACATCCACCCCCTTTCTGTCAGTGCCAGCAACCAGGGGCCACAAAGGGTGTAAAAAATAGCACCTCCTAAATATATTTAGGTAAGGAACAACCCCGGAATTTGAGTTGTTGCAGAAAAATCCCCTGAATTGTGACCCGCAGGCATCTGGGCTCTCTGATCCCCACGGAGTCACGGTCACAGAGGGGCGAGTGGCACCTCCACCGCCGCCCCCCCGGGACAACCGGGGTGTCCCCAGCTCCGTGGCCAACCAGGGGTGGTTGGTAGCCAAAAAGCAGCTGTCGGCCCTGCCCTAGGATTGGGGGCTGTGGCCGCGGCGCAGCCGCTGGGCCATGGAGATGAGGGAGCGGAGCTGCACCAGCTTCAGCGGCCCGACTTCCCGCGGGTCCTGTCCCTCCAGCCAGCGCAGCGCCGTCTCCAGACCCCGGATGGCTTCCCGAGCCGTGGGCAGCAAAGCATCTCCTCCTTCCCCACCCCTTCTGCCACCAGCTGCTTCCTCCTCCTCTTCCTCCTCCGCCCCGCAGCCCTCGGCGCCTTCCTCCTCGGCGTCCTCCTCGCCATCATCGTCCTCCTCCGCACCCGGGGCTGCGTCATCCAAGTGCAACCAGTCGGACACTTCCTCGGGAGCCAAGCGCTTGAAGGCCAAGGCGGCCAGGTGGGTCAGGTCACTGAAGACCTTGCTGTCCCCTCCGCCTTCCTCCCCTCCTGGGGCGTCCCCGTGCTCTTCCTCGCCGGGCTGCGGCTCGAAGGCGGCGCGCAGCCCCAGCAGCCAGCACTTCTCGATGGATCCGGGCGGGATGAGATCCCAGGAGAGGCCAGCCAGGTACAACATGTCCTTGAGGAGGAAGGACCGCACGAAGTCCGCGGGGCTGCCGGGGCCTCCGCAGGACACGGCCAAGCGCAGCAATTCCCGCTTGTAGAGCTGCTTGAAGGCCGACACCACCCCTTGCTCCAGCGGCGCCGGGATTCGGCCTCCCGCTCCAGCCAGGCCGCTCCCGGAGGGACCCTTGGAGAGGAAGAGCGCGCGGATGGAGCCATCCGGAGTCTGGAGCGGTGGAGAATCCTCGGCCGCCGCTCCCGAGCGGGATGGCGTGGAGCTGAGCAGCAGCACGGCCTTCTGCTGCAGGCAGCTCCGCCGCAGGTACCGCTTGACGCCCGGCACGAAGTCCTCAAAGAACCAAGCCCGCAAAAGCGCCGGCGCCAGCCGGGCCTCGGCGCCGTAGCGGTAGCAAGCCGGGAATTTCTCCTGGTTGTGATGCCGGAGGCTGGCGGGATCGCGGAGACCCCCGACCACCAAAGGCTTGAGTTTGTGGGAGCCGGTCAAGTTGGCGGCCAGCAACACCGTGACGCGCTCGCCACGGGCCGGACGCCTCGCCGTGATTCCGGCAGCGGGAAGAAGCTTCCAGAAGAGCGTGGTGATGTTGGCGTTGTAGATCTGCTCATCCCCGTAGCCGCCGGCATCGGGCAGGACCTCGGCGCGGGCGGCCGGGGCGCGCTCGGGCTCGGCGGGGAGGCCACCCTCGCCGTAGATGCGCTGGCTGGAGATGCCGTGGCGCTTCTGCCAGCGCCAGAACCAACCGTGGCTCGCCTTGAAGGTGCATTCAGGCCCGTAGATCTGCCGGGCGAAGGCTTCTGCCTGAGCCTGGATGAGGGGTCCGGAGAGCGGCACGCCGTGCTGGCGCAGGGCGAGGAACCAGGCATAGACGGCGCGGTCGATCTCCTCCTCGTTGGCCAAGCGCATCTTCTTGCGCTGGGTGCCCACCTCGCCGCCGAGCTGCTCCAGGAACCAGCGGAGCTTCGCCTCGTCCTTCAGCCAGCCCCGGAGCGTGCCCCCCGGCACCCCAAAAGCCCGGCACACCGACGCCTGGCGCTCGCCCTTCTTCACCCTCTCGATAGCCTGGAGCTTGTCCTTGATGGAGTAGGCGCGGCGAAGAGACATCTTCACCGACACCCCCCCGGGTGATGCGCTGCTGCCTCCTCCTCCTCCTCCTCCTGCCCGCCGCCCTCCCGCCATTCCCCCGCCCTCCTCCGGCTCCCCCTCGGGCATGGAGCGACCCCCGCGTCCATGGGAATGGGGGGCGCGTTATAACCGGGGGGGAATGCGGGGATGGGGCGGGGGGGGGCGCGGCGCCGCCTTTGTCTCCGCTCCGCTCCCCCGCATGCGCGCACCCCGCCACCTCCTCCCCCCCCTTTTCCTCGCCAAGTTGGGTTCTTCCTCCCAGCTCCACCGGAGCATGTGGGTTGTACCACTCTGCGAAAAGGGGGGGAGAGCGCCGCCCCGCTGCCTCCCCCACCGCATCGCGTTCCCCCTTGAGCTGTCCCACTTGGCTTTCACGGGAGGGACAAGAAGTGCGCGGAAGGAGACAACGCGCCGCACGCACAGCGCACAGCCTCCTCTGCAGCGTAATTCCCTCCATGAAATATAGGGGATCATCCTGAGGGAGGCAGGGAAGTAGCGTGGGGGAAAGCAGCGAGGTGCCGCATCCCCCCTTTTCGCAGAGTGGTACAACCCACGAGCGTTAGCGGAGGCACGAGGACGAATCCAACTTGGCAAGGAAAAGAGGGGAGGCAGAGGCGCAGCCTAATAGTTACGGAGGGGGTGGTTTGCGCATCCCACTTCCACCTCCCCGTGATGTTCCACATGTTCTTTTTGTTGTGGGGGGGAACAGGCCCCGCGCTGTGCTTGTGACACGCCGTATCCCCACAGCGCACCTCCTCTGCCACCCCCCCCACGCGCCACGTGTGGTACGCGCCTCCCCATAACCCTCCGCGCGGCGCACGCCGCCCCTCTTTATCCCGGCGGCGGCCGAAGGGAGCGGAGCTGCTCTGAGGGGTCAACGCTGCCGGTGAGTCCTGGCTTCCAGCCCCTTGGAATCCTTAAACCCCCAGTTAGGCTCCTTCTTCCCTCTCCCTGAGCCTCGCTAATGGGAGTTTCGGAGGTCTCCGTAGAGTCTTTTATCCCTTTAGGGCGGGAGGTGTGGGGGGGTGGCCTCTTGATATATGGGGGGAAGGGGTTTAGGCGGCCCTTGAGGGTGTGTTGGGTTCCTTTGTAAGTTCAGAGTCGCCAAGAAGCAGATTGTGGTCACCCCTTTTATTCTCTTTAGGCCGCTTTTCCTGCGGAAAGAGGGATTTGGGGATCTCCTTATAGGGAATGGGGCTCCTTTCCCAACAGTGGTGGGAAAAAGGGAGTTTTTGGGGTCTCTGGCCCTGTTAAAGCCTCAGAAAAGGGAGTTTGGGGGGGTTATCCAATTGTCTTTAGGGTCTATTCTGTTCCTCCAGAGCCCTGAAGGAGAGGATTTAGGGTGCTCTTGGTTTTTGGGATAACTTTTCCATGCCTAGAATCCTAGGGAATACTGGGGTGACACCCCCCCCCCTTTCCCCATGTTTTTGGTCCCTTTTCCCTTAATAAGTCTGAAAAGAGGATCAGGGAGTCCCTAAAAGTCCTGAAAAGGATTTGGGGGTGCCCTTGTTTCTTGGAATTCCTTTCCCCACTTAAAATCCCAGGGAATGTTTTGGTGGCACTCCCCACTCCCAACGTTTTAGGTTCCTTTTCCCTTAAAAGTTCTGGGAAGGGGCATGTGGGGTCTCTCCTCCCCTCACACCCCCCCAAAAAAAAAAGGATGTGGGAGATCCCTTTCCCCTTGGCAGGCACAGGGAAGGGGGGATTTTAGGATTCTCCATGTCTTTGTGGTCCTTTTCCTTTCCCAGGATTTAGGAACTCTCTGTTACAGGTAAGGGGTTGTGCTGGGGGAGGGTCTCCCTAAACCTTTGTGGTTTTCCAGAGATTGTTGGGACATATTCCCTGTGTTTTTTTGGGAATATTCCTGACGTATTAAAGCCATTGGGGGCGGTGGGGAAAGGGATCAGTGTTATTCCTGCCTGGGTAAGGAAGGGGATTTAGGGATCCCACATTTCCCCAGCTGCTCCAGGTGCCTCAAGGATCTGCTCCTCCCCCCATTCCTGGGATTTTTTTTTTTGTCCAGTCACTTGCTGCAAAGGGGAAACCGGAGCTGCTGCCGTGTCCTGGCATGGAGCAGCTGATCCATCCCATATGCCAACCCCCTTGGCTGCCTTTCCAAACTTATCCCGGAGCTGGAAAACCTGGAAAATCAACTCTCGGTGCACCTGGGCTCTGCTTATCTCACCTGCCCCTCTTTCCTCGCGCTGTTCCCGAATTTCCTTCACCTTGGTGGGGTTTGTCCTCTCCATGTTTTTTTTTTTGGGATCCATTTCCAAACTATTTTGGGAACAGGCAGAGCCTGCTGTTGTGCTCCGTGGGGTTTTTGAAGGATTACATCCCTGACTGAACTTGCTGAGGCTGCCGCATCGGCATTCCCAGAAATCCCGTATGGATTTGTTCTGTCGCATCCGGGTCACCCCGGATTTGGAATTGATTGGGAGCCCAAAGATCACAATCCTTTGGGATGAGAAATTCCCTTTTCTGGGCTGTTTTGCTGTGTAATTCTTTCCTTTTCCAGCTGTGTCCCATTTCTTCCTGACCTTCAGGTAGGATTTTTCCTCACCTGAGCTGCTCATTCCCAACTCTTTTTTTTCCCCCTTATTTCTCTGGAAGGTGACGCTTCCCAAGTCTTTCCCTTCTGCTGATTTCCCATATCCATGATTATCTCATTAGGAATTTTCAGCTTGGAGCAGAAAATTGCATTTTTAGGTGACCAAGGATGGGAATTGTGGTGTTTTCCTGGAATGTGGAGCTTTGTCTCGTAGCAAAGGAGATGATAACTTAGGGAAGAGCCAATTTTAAGGAATGAAACCAGCAGGAATTTAGGAACAGCCAATTTTCGGGAATGAAACCAGCAGAAAAGCTACTTTTAAATAAATAAAATATTAGATGCAAGTGTTAATATTTTGCTTTATTTTGATTTCCCTGATTGTTCTTGAACTCATCCCGAATTTCTGGGCCGTGTCTTTTCCCAGAGGAGAACATTCCCAATGCCACAGCGTGGTTTTTAACCCTGCAACTTTGTGTTTGTGGAGGTAAAAATGTCAATTTTGAGTGGAAAATGTTGGAAGTTGATGGTTTGTGTGATTAAAATTCCTTTTTCCCAGGTTCTTCCAGGAAAACTGGTGCACACAGAAGAGAAATGACTTTTTTTTTCCCCAGTTTTTCCTTGTTTAGAAGCTTTATTTCCTTGGAAATTTGGGGTTTTCCAGGACTGATCATAAGGTTTGGCTGATCATGGAAGCCAGAAGGTGCTGCAGGAATGTTTGGAATCACCCAAAAACTGGGATCCTGAGTTCCATCAGCAGGATTGGGATGGCAGGTTGGGAATTCTCAGGCTGCTGGGATGGGAAAATCCTTTTGGATAACATCACAGTAATATTCCTTGTTATTAAAATGAAAATAAACTCATTTTCTGTGGTGTTGGTTCACAGACTTCATGGAGTTCTGGGTAGTTCATTAGCTCCAAACTTCATTATATATAGTAATTAATTAAGCCATTAATTATTAATGAAATCATTTGGTTGAGGAGCTGCTGCATCCACAGAAATTGGATTTTTTCTCTAAAATTTGTCCTGTGTTTTTTTTTTAATGCTGTCATAGGAGCAAAAAAAGTAAGTACCTTCTAATTGTTGTATGGTTTTTTGGGGGAATTCTGGAAAATTTGGGAATGTCAGTGCCAGTGGGATATTTATTAGACAATTTTTTATGCAAAATCCTATAAATTTTTTATTATTTTACTCATTATTTGCTATAATGAATGTATTGCTATGTAAAGATCCCAAAACTAATTCAATGCTCCATAAAATAAATTTTTAAAATCCAAATAAGCTTTAATTTTGAATTTTTTCTTTAAATTCATAATTGAAATGTCAATTATTATGCATTTTTAGCTGTATCAAAGTTCCCCAACTCCAGGGAAAAAAAAAGAAAAATCTTCCTTTGCCATTCCTAATAATTAGTCTAATTGGAATCTAATTAATATTTTAAATGCTATAGGTTTAAATACTTAAAGGCAAAACTTTATTAATATATAAATTTGAATGCAAATATTCAAGACCCGAAAAAAGCATTTATGTGTAAATTTTAAATTAAATTTGAAATTCAAATAAATAAATTTTAAATTAAAATTTAAATTAAAAGCAATACATTTTAAGTTAAATTAAAAATTAAATTGAAATTTAAAGTTGAGCCTTGGACTTGAGGCTTCCGAAATCTTCCAGGAATTCTTGGTATTACAGACCTCTGAGGATATTTCATCTCTCTGGGAATTTTATTTGGCAACCTGCCACAGGTCAATTTTTATTAATTAATTATTGAATTAATTACGAGATATCCTGCTCCTGGACAAGTTTAATTTGCCAATAACTTGGATTATATCCCAAAATTCAATCCCAGTTTTTCAGCAGCTGCCTTTTAGTATAAAAACCCAATCAGGACTAAACAACAACTTCGAAAAACTAAAAAATTTCATCCAGTTTTCCCAAAATTTTGCCTAATTGTGAATAAGTAACAAATAATTAATTACTGATCCACTAACTGGGAATAATATCCTATATTTCCCAAGGATTTGAACAAAATCCTGTGGGTTTTTTTTTTCCCTGCCTTAAAATTTCAAATAATGCGGGGAATTCTTGGCAGGAATATTTTAGGAGGAAGGCGGTTTCAGACACATTAAATTCCTTGGAGTTCAAACTTATCCCAAAAGGGAGAAATAAATGGAATATTCGCTCTTTTTCCCGGGAATGTTAACGGATAAAAACATCTCCTGCATGCCCTTGCTTTGCTCTGCTGCCTCTACATTTGTTGTGCTTATCTCTCCATGCTGCCCATTTTTTTTTTGGGAAGATGAGGACACGGAAAAATCCCTGCTCCGTGGACAAAGCTTGGCTGGAAAAGCACCGCGGCGACGAAGCCGAGCGGGAAGCGCCGGAGCGGGAAGCGCCGGAGCCCGAGGCCGTCAACGGGATCTGCCACGAGGATTCCATCGAGGGGGAATTCAAGGGGGACCCGAAAAAACCCAGGAATGGCAAAAAACAGCGGAAACGGAAGCGCTCCCCGAAACCCAAAGCTCAGGATTCCCAGCTGGAGGCGATCCTGGCGGGAATGTCGGCGGAGCACGTGTGGTTTGACAAGCCCTTGTATGACCGCGCCGAGAACGCCTACAGGATAAAATTAGCGGCTTCCCAGAGTTGGGAATCGCCCGAGACTGGAAAAACGGCTCAGGAATCTCCTGCCGTGACCAGGTCGAAATCCAGCCAAGATATTCCCAAGGCAAAGACGTTCCTGGCGTGTTCCCACGGAAGCCTGGCCGCCTGTCACCACGTTGTCCAAGGGGTTTGGATCAACAAGTTTGACTTCGATAAGGCCGAGAGGGCGTTCATGGAAAAATCCCAGTTTTTCCTTCCTCCCGACGTCCTGGCCATCCCATCCGTGCGGGCGAATTCCAGGCTGGGAACGCCGGACGAGGGCTACGGCACGGCTTTGCCCACTCCCGCCACGCCGGGCTTGGCTCCCGGCGTTCCCGACTCTCCCGTGGCCTCCGTTCCCAGTTTGCCCGGCTCCGACCAGCAGACTGTCAACGGGAAGCCGCAGATTTCCAACTGGGAAGCTCTGGCGTCCGAGGTGTGGCTGGAAAAGCCTCTCTACGACGACGCCGAGAAGAATTTTTACGAGAAGTTGTTGGACGGGCCCCCCTCGGATAAAACCCAGCGGCGGCAACGCGGCTGCCCGGAAGAATCCGAGAACCACAACCCCGGGAAGCAAACGGGAATCGCCTCCACCAACCCTCAGCTTCCCGATATTCCCGAGGAAAATCCCACCTGCTTTTTCCTGCACAAGGACAGCGAATCCGTGTGGCTGAATAAGGTGACCTACGACAGGGCCGAATCCCGGTATTTTGCCCTGGAAGCGGCCAGAGCGGCGGAGAAAACAGGGATTGAGGAATCTGCTGCAGGAAATCCCTCCCATCCAGCTGCTCCAAGCATTCCCGCTCTGGAAGTGAAGTAGGAGAAGTTTCTTTGAGGGTAACACCCATGCAAAACCAAAAAAAACAAAAGCAAAATAAAACAGCCGGGTCGGGATTCAGCCGCAAGGAATTTGCATGTGGAGAAGACTGGGTGGACTTGGAGATGATCCCAATGGGCCGGGAGCAGTGGGGAAAATCCTTCAGGGAATTCCCCTTCTCCTGAGGAATTTTGGTGCATAAATTTGTGTTTGTGTGGAGCTAGAGGTTGAATGTTTAAAGGCAGGGCTGGGAAGTGAGCTCATTCATCCCCCTTTTTGCATGGATACAGCACCATCCTTCTTTCCATCCTCTCATTCCATATAAAAATCAGCATCGTGACCGGGATCCAGCTTGAAGAAGGTTTGGAAATGATTGGAGTACAATTTAGGGAATCACTCTGGTGGGAACATGAGCTGTAGTTTGGGTTTATTTTATTTTTTTGAGGGAATTTATATCCAGTCTGTTAATTTTTGGAATGCCCTTGGATCTTCTCCAAAGGCAGAACTAAGGTAGAGACACGTATTCCCGGAAAAAAAAAGAAGACTCTTGGAACATCCTTCCTTATTTCTGACACTTCTGATCCATGAATTTTGTTGGGATTTGTTGGAAAGGTTTTAGGATCGTTGTGTCAAGGGATTTAGGGGTCAAATACCTTTTGCCTGGTCCTGCTTGGGATCATTCCCTCTTCAGTTGGTCATAATTGGGCATTTGGGAAAATCCACGTGTCTTTGTGAAAACATGGGATAAATTTGGCTGTATTTGGGATTTTCTGCGGATGATCCTGGTTGGAATTCCAGGAGGTCCTGGAGATTTGGGTGTGGAAAGTGGTTTTGCTGCAGCTCTTGTGCCTGGTGGCCTTTGGGCTCTTCCAAGTGGGTGGGTGAGATAAGGAGGGATTTGATTTCAGGAAAATCATCTCTGGCTTCTGTGGAAGTGTTTTATGGAAAACTGTGGGATTTGGGATGACGAGGAAAGGCTTTGTGGAGCCTGCTCCAAGTGTGGTTTTCTTGTGCTGCTTTCCACCTCCTTGAACTTCTGCTGGCTCTGTCCCTTGCTGGAATTCAGGGCATTTCCTCTTTTCCTCTTGTTTCCCTTCAAATTAAGAATTTGACCCATCTTTGGATGCTGCTCCATAAAAATTCCCCATTCTCAGCAGGATTTGAAGTGTTTTTTTCCTGTTTTTCCATGTAGTGCCAGGTCTGTCCCCTCCAAACTGGTTTATAATAAAGATTTCCCAGTGAACTTGTGGATGCCCCATCCCTTGAAGCACCCAGGGAAAAGTTGGATGAGGCTTGGAGCAGCCTGGGATAATGGAAGGTGTCCCATGGCAGGGGGTTGGAACTAAATGATCTTTATGGTCTTTTCCAACCCAAACCATTCCATTATTTCAATTCCCATTTTGTTCTCCTACACAAGACATTTTCCTTAGCGTGAACTAGAAAATCCTGGGGGTTTTTGGATATTTTTTTTTTTTTTTGTGGAATAAAGTCTGGATCAGCTGATTCATCCCATCCCCACTCCACACCCAGGTCAGGCAGGTGGGTGATTAATCTGTCCTGCTGTTTTAAGAGGATCCTGGATACTTAAATCCGCAGCCAAGCCGAGCTGCAGGCACAGAACCCGCTCCTGACGGGCCGTTAACCTTCAGTCCTTGCGGGAATTCACTTTTTGTGGATATTTTCCCCCCTGCTTTTCCCAGGAAAATGGCTGTGGATTACTTCCTGCACGACAAGATCTGGTTTGAGAAGTTCAAATATGACGACGCCGAGCGAAGGTTCTACGAGCAGATGAACGGTCCCGTGGATGGCCCCTCCCACCAGCAGGTAATTCCCAATCCCAGGAATTCCAGAGTAAGTCAGAGGACATGATCCACCTGGATTTTTGTGGGATTTCCACTCTCAGTGCTGTTTTTTTTTTCCCAAATCTTCCCGGAGCTCTCTAAGCTGTTAAGACCCGTTTTTTCCCCCCATTCTGTTTTCTATGGAATTTGAAGGATTTGATCCCAAAGAACTGGGAGATCCGTTGCCCTTCTAACAGCCGAACCAGTCCCAGCTTCCAGAAGTTATCCATATTTTTTCCAGGCTGCTGGGATCTGTGGGGGGCACAATTTGAGCTGGAAATCAAAAATCCCCAATTTTATTGGCAAAGAGCATCCCTGCCCCCCCATTCATCCAGGGAAAATGCTGCTCTGCTTCTGTTTTGGAGCAGTCCTTTGGGATATTCCAAGGGAATACAAACCTAAAGTTTGGACAGGGGCACCACAGCTGCAAAGATTTTTTTTTTGGGGGGGTGGGGGGATTTTTTTTATCCCTGTCTTTGTGCTCCTGGAAATATTCCAGGTGTTCCAGTGGAAGCCTCTGTTCGTGGTACCGGTGAGTTGGGGAGGGGAAGGTGGAGGAGGGAAGCATGATCCTGCTGAGCTGAAATATTCCCAGCTTCAGTATTATCCCAGAATTATTCCTGATCCAAGGTTCAGAGCTCTCCTAACCTCTTCCTGCACCTAACTGCTTGTGCCTTTGGAATGCTGAGTGTTCAGTGCCTCTTTCCAAGTGTTTACAGTGAAGCTTTTTTTTTGCCGAAATTACAACTTTTAGGCACATTCCAGTTATTCCTGCTGCCCATCCTGGCTTAGGTGCTGGCACAGCACCTGGGAGACCGGGAATAAAAAAAAAATTGGGAGCTCTGGATGAGTGCTGGAAGTAGGTTTTGGAATGAAAACCTCTTGGAACAGTTCAACTATTTCAAGGCACATCAGGAGCTTCCAGGAGTTTGGCCTGGGAGAGGTGGTTTGAAGGATGTTTGGAGGAATTTTATCAGCCACTTCCACCATGGAATAATGTTCTTAAAGCCTCCTTGGAAGCAGCAGGAAGTGGAGCCCACCTGGATGTGTCCAGGCTGTTTTTCCTTTATTTTCTGTTTAACTCAGGATTTGGGGGTTTGTGGGAAATTTCACATCTCGGGTCTTGCTGGTGAGGGTTGCAGTCTGGGAAAGGCAAGGAGTGAACAGATCATGGAATTTCCAGGGAGGGAATCTTGAAATCCATGGCTAAGGCATGGCGGCAGGAGCATAGGGAAAAATTCCTGGTGTTCTGGGTAGATAGAGCAGAGTCAGGGTTGTTATTTCCTGCCTGAACTCGGGTAATCATATGGAAAAATCCTGCTGGAGGTTGGGTTTTTAAGGAGTTCTGGAGTCACTCCAACCTTCTGGCAGCATCCCAAACTTTTCAGGGTTAATTATAGGGAATTTAAAAGCTCTTTGACTGGATGATCCTTCTGTACACGTGACCGGGGATTGCCCGATTTAACCCCAAATCCTTATGGCAAAAATCACTGAATCACAGAAAGGACAATTCCCAATTTTCCCGATTCCCTCGCTCCTCCTTCCTTTTGTTTTATATTTTTTAACTTCCTTGATGAATTTTTTTTTTCTCTCTCCCCATGTTTTAATACCTTTTTTTAAAAAAGAAACTCTTGGTTCTTTCTGCGCTGTTTGCAGGAGAACGGAGCCAGCACGATCCTCCGCGACATTGCCAGAGCCAGGGAGAATATCCAGAAATCGCTGGCCGGAGTGAGTACCCAAGCTCTCACCAGCTGGCTGCCTGCATTCCCATTTTTTTTTTTTTTTCCCTTTTTCTTTTTATGGAATTCTAATCCCAGAGATCATTTGGCTTCTTGGTCAGAAGGTAGAGGAGAAGACCAAGGTGTGCAGCGCCGTGTGCCACCAGCTCCGCCCCGTCCCCACGCGCTGCTCGCCCGCAGCGCTGCCAAAACTGGATTTGGGTTAAAAGAATTCCCTAAACTGGGCTTTTCCTTCCTTTTTTTTTCTCTTAATAATTTTGTTTGTTTGTTTGTTTTTGTTGTTTTTCCTAGTGGGATGTTCCCATGGGTCTTAACTAACAGGTTCCAACTCGCTGAGCGTGTGGCTCTTTATTTTTTGGGATACACTGGGCTGCCACCTTCTCTTCCCTGTTTTTCTTCCAGTTTAGGGGATGTGCAAAAAAAATTAAAAAAAAAAAAAAACAAAAAACTGGTGTTTTCCATCTGCTGCATCCAGGGAATTCAGCTTGGCTACAAGCTCTGAGGCTGGAGCATCCTGGAGGAGCTCAGGAATGTACTTTGTGGAGGTGCTTTTGTGCTGAGTGCAGACAAAACCGTTAAAAAAAAATTTCATTTTTGTAAAAGAAAGTTTAAAAGTTAAAATACTAATTAGTGGTTTTATGGGACAGGAAAATCCATGGAATACAGCCTTGATTTCCTGCCTCTGCAGTGGGACTCCCAAAGGAGTCCATCCATTATTTGGTCTCATAATTCCCTCTTGGAATGTTTAGCACCCTCAGTTTCTATCTTTGATCAGTCCAATATCAGGGAATAACAAGGAATTCCCCCTTTCCCAAGGGGAATATTCCATATTCCTCCGTACACCAGCAGAAAGGAGACGGACATTTGGGATGAATATAAGGAATCAGGATTTCAGCCAACATCTTAAGGAAAAAATTTTCCTAAACTTGGCACTTCTATTAAAAAAAATATGGCTAAAGAAGGCCCCCCATCCCAAACAGGGTAAAAATAAAAAATTCCTTTGGGAAGAACTTTTGGAATTGGGCAAGGGGCAGGGAATCTAAACCAAATTCACCTGGAAGTGCTGCTCATCCTCATCTTCCAGAGTGTTTTGCCAAAGATGAGGAATTTCTTTCCTGACTCCCGTGAAAGAGCTTTTTTTGGGAGGGAATCCCAGAAGTTTGGATCATCCAGGTGCTGTCACAGGGAATTGGTAAAGCAACAGCCCAAAGCCAGGACGGGAATTTTGGGATATAAATTGTGTGGAGACCTTTCTGGGGATTAGTGCTGGATGTAAAAAATTCCTCTGCTGGATGTTTTTTGTTCCTGGGGAAGGGGTTGGATCTTCCATGTGGCAGAAAAATAGTTGGAATATCCCTCAAGGATCATCATTAATGTTGGGTAACCAGGCTGGACTTTAGGACATTCCTAAACTTCTTCCTTGCATTCCCAACCTCCACATTTACACTCTGCGATCCAGAGAAAAGTGGGAAGAGCAAAAATCCCGGGATTTTTGTCTTTCCTTCCTTCAGAGTTACTGTCAGGGGTCTTAGGATGTGGCAAGGGAAGAGCTGGCTGTGAAAAGATGGGAAAATGGGAATTTAGTGCCTTTTTGCTGGGATTTCCAGGCTGGAATTGTGTCATAAAATGTAGGAATGAGCACCTGGAATATGGTGAGAGTGTGGAGTTCCTTGACTGTGAGGAAAAGCAGAAGTAGAACTGGAGATTCCACCTGAATGTGAGGGAAAATTTATTGTTTGTTATATTTAAAATGTATTTTAGGGTTTCAGGCTTCAGGGAATAACAGATGTTATATCCCAAGTTGTTCATCCGAAGTCCTGTTTTGTACCCTTCATAATTCCCAGGGATTTGATTTGTTTGGATAATTAGATTTATGCACATTTCCAGCCTTCCCAAACCAAAATACTTGAGACAGGCTGCAGCTTTAAGGTGGGTTCAGCACAAAAATTATGGCTTAGAAATAAAGGATTTGAGGGCTTTATAGAAGAGTGCAGAGGAAGGGAGGGAAGTGATGCTCTGGAGCTCCCCACCTTTGGAATTTTGAATTCTTATCCGTGATAAAATTCAGGGATGCTTGCATGGAGCTGGAAGTTGGAAGAGGGAATGTTTTTTGTGTGTTGTAATAGAGGCACTGTGTCCACATTTTCCCAAAACTTGGAGCATCCTCTCCTCAGGGAAGATCTCAAAGTTCTCATCAAGGCAATTTTTCCATAATTTTTGAGGATTTGGGACACGGTTGTGCTTTCTTGCATTGTCTTTTGGATTCCAGTTAAGATCTCTTGATTGCTTCAGCTTGGGACAGGTATCCCTTGCTCTTCCCATGCTTTTCCCTATTTTTTTTTTTTTTGAGGAATTGTGATTGACAGGGAAGAGAAATCTCTCCTTGTGCTGGCGCTGCTGGGGCACCTCCAATCCTGGGATCAGTTTTGGGTTGTCATGACAGGAAGGACATTGAGGGGCTGGAGTGTTTCCAGGGAAAGGAATGGATTGGGAAGAGTCTGGAGCACCAGGAGCAGCTCTGGGAGCTGGGAGGGCTCAGCCTGGAAAAAAAAAAAATAAGGCTCAGCAGGGGAAACCTCACTTCCACAAATCCCTGACAGGATTCCCAAGCTGGGGAATCAGGATCTACTCCCAGGGAATGACAGGATGAGAGGAAACCACCAGAGGGGAAATTTAGCTGGATTATTAGGAAAATTCCTCATGGAAAGGGGGTGGAGTCCCCATCCCTGGAGGGATTTAACACCCCTGTGGATGTGGCCCTGGGGGAACTGTTGGACTCGATGGGATTTTCCCACCTCTGAAATTCCATGATTTCCATCCTTGGACCATCGGGGCTGGCATGGTGTGATGAGCCCACAGCGCTGCACGAGCTCCCTGCAAGACACCGAGATGTTTGTGGAGAGGATCCCAGAATTCCTGGGGGAATGTTTGCCTGCAGTGCAAGGCTGTTTTCCCACCGCTCCATAACTTCCCCTTGCATGCGGCTCCTCCCTGCGCTTCAGCTCCCTCTGGAATTGCGAAACCTTCTCCCCATCTTCCCAACCTTTTTCCCACCCTGCAGCAGAAGAGCCCTGCTCGCAGCAAGGAAGCTCCTTGTGCCCGTCCCAAGAAACAGTCGGGACGCTCCGCTGTAAGTGAGCCGCGCATGGACGGAGCCTGCGGAAAAACGGGAGAGGATTTGGTGGGGCGAGGATGGAGCAAGTTCTCCTTCCTCAGGGTTTTCCTTTGGCGCTGGGATAAAGCTGGATAATGGGATCTCATCCCAGCTCCATGTCCAGGGATCTCCACTCGCCTTCCTGAGCCTCAATCCGCAGCTGAGGCATCGCAGATGGGATTTTTTCCTACCCCTTTGATACTTCCCAGCCTCATCCTTGGAAGTGTCCAAGGCCAGGTTGGACACTTGGGATAGTGGAACGTGGTCTGGATGATCCTAAAATCCCAACCTCAACCATTCCCATGATTCAGACCTTTCCTTGTGCTTTGTATTCTTCATCTTACCCCTGCTTTTCCCTCTTTCCATCTTACGTGCCTGCTGAGATTCCACACTGGAATAAAAGAGAATAAATTATTCTCTCTTCACTTAGAAATGACAAATCAAGGGCAAATCCTGTTATTTTCTTTCCCTTTGTTGCCTGGAATTGATGGATAAGGAACCTCTTTAGCATTAAAAAAAAAAAAAAAAAGAAAAAGTTCTTTTTTTTTTGCTGTCAAAAAAAATCCATTGTACCAGAGTTGGAATAATTATTCCCTCAGGATGTGTTAAAGCAGATTGAAATTGTTAGGAATTAAAGGCTGGTCTGGGGGAGGTGGGAGTGTAGAATTTTTCGGATCTTTCCAGCTTTCCCAGTGTTACCTTAGGCAGGTCATTCCTGTCCCTCAGTGGGTTGGGAGAGGAGACCAGGGGACTCCAAGATTTTTAAGGGGCTTGGTGTGAAGTTTTATATAAATTTTACGTGGGTTTAGTGGCATTTTGGGATCTGAGAGTGGGGAAAGTGATTTTATACTTTGCTCCTTGGTGCCAGCTGAAATTCCTCGGGATTTAGTCCGTGCTTCATTGTATGGAGCTGCTCCTTTAGTTTCTATCCTAATTTAGAGAAAATATCCTTGGTTTTAGTTCAGCTCCTGAACTCCCTCTCTCCCTGAAGACACGACTCTGCTTTGCTTCATGGATTTTTCGGGAGGAGGGGAAACAACTCAATTTCATCCCGTTTTTTCTCCTTGCAGAGTGCGAGCACAGCCTCCTCTGGAGCTGCTGGTGACCAAAATGAGCTCCTGTCCCGAATTTCCCACCTGGAAGTGGAAAACCAGAACCTCCGCAGTGGTGAGTGGGGGAGAATTCCTTGTCCTGGCTGGAGACCTGAGATGCAGCTGGGAATTTAAGGTGATTTTTCCTGTTTTCCCCTCCTTTTCCCAGTTGTTGCAGACCTCCAGATGGCCATTTTCAAGCTGGAAAGCCGCCTGAACGCTCTGGAGAAATCCTCAACTTCCCACCAGCCCTCATCTGTTCCTCCAACCCAGGTGAGCCTTGGCAAAATGCTGGAATTTTTTTCTAGGAATTATAACCAGAGATCCCCATGGTTATTTCCTGTTTTGATAAATCCATATAAATCCCACAGCGCGAGGATCATTTGGTGTCCTGGGCAGGGGAGATTCCCATCCCTGAGCCTTTTTTTTTTTTTTTGGCTGCTCTGCTCCAGCTCCAGGTTGATCTTTTCCCTCTTTTTTCCCTTTAAAAAACCTTGGATCTGGTGAAGAAAGTGGAACCGTTCAGCGTTCCCTCCAAAAAAGTGGAGCTCCCGGCCAAGAAAGCCGAGCCGGCTGCGGCTGAGGAGGATGAGGATGATGACATTGACCTTTTCGGGAGCGATGACGAGGAGGAAGACCAGGAAGCTGCCAAAGTCCGGGAAGAGCGGCTCCGGCAGTACGCGGAGAAGAAGGCCAAGAAGCCGGGACTGATCGCCAAGTCTTCCATCCTGCTGGATGTGAAGCCGGTGAGTGGCTTTTGGGATTTGGGAGCTCTGGGAGTGGGGCTGGGAATTCTCTCTCATCCAGGTAGGATGGTGGTGGCGCCTGTGGAATTTCAGACAATGGTGCCTGTGGAATTCCAAACAATGGCTTGGAGCCATTCCAAACAATGGTGCCTGTGGAATTCTAAACAATGGCACCTGTGGAATTCCAAACAATGGCTTGGAACCATTCCAAAGAATGGCACCTGTGGAATTCCAAACAATGGCTCGGAGTCATTCCAAACAATGACGCCTGTGGAATTCCAAACAATGGCGCCTGTGGAATTCTAAACAATGGCGCCTGTGGAATTCCAAACAATGGCTTGGAGCCATTCCAGACAATGGCGCCTGTGGAATTCCAAACAATGGCACCTGTGGAATTCCAAACAATGGCTCGGAGCCATTCCAAACAGTGGCACCTATGGAATTCCATACAATGGCACCTCTGGAATTCTAGACAATGGCTCAGAGCCAGGTGGGATTTGTTGCTGTGGAAGCCTGGAATGGGTTTGGATAGGTGTGACCTTAAATCCCATCTCAATCCATAGGCAGGGACACTTTCCACTCTCCCAGGTTGGTCCAACCTGGCTTTGGACTAGGGGGCAGCCACAGCTTCTCTGGGAATTCCATTCCAGGGCCTCACCACCCAATATCCCATCTAATCTTACCCTATTCCAGTTTAAAACCATTCCCCCTTGTCCTGTCAATCCATCCTTGTCCAAAGTCCCTCTCCAGCTTTCTTGGATCTCCTTGAGGCACTGGAAGGGGCTCTGAGGTCTTCTGGAGCCTTCTCCAGCCAAGAAAGAGCGCTTCGGGATCAGTTCTGACATTCCCAGAGATGTCACCTGGATACCCCTTGGATGATGATCTCCAGGAAAACACTAAAACCTCCCAATTCCCATTTTTCCAGTGGGATGACGAGACCGACATGGCCAAGATGGAGGAGTGTGTCCGGTCCATCCACATGGACGGGCTGGTGTGGGGAGCCTCCAAACTGGTCCCAGTCGGATACGGCATCAAGAAACTCCAAATCCAGTGCGTGGTGGAGGACGAGAAAGTCGGGACAGACATCCTGGAGGAGGAGATCACCAAGTTTGAGGACTACGTAAGTCTTGGAATGGGATGTGGGAAGGGCCTGGAACCCATGGGAAGGGGGGGTTAACTCAGGTGTGTTTTCCTGGGAACACCTGGATGACTCCAGCTTTTGTCCCCTTCCAGGTGCAGAGCGTGGATATTGCTGCTTTTAACAAGATTTAGAAGGGAAAACTGTATCCCCCTCATCTGAACCCGGAATTAATAAAGATGAACATCGGGAGTGCACTGGGAGTTGGGTTGTGGGTTTTTTCCCTCGGGTGCAGCTTCTCCAGGGGGATTTGATGGGAGATTTTGGGATATTGGAGCAACCTGGGCTATTGGAAGGGCGTCCCTGCCCGTTGCAGGGGATTGGAATGACAGATATTTAAGGTTTCTTGCAGTGTAAACCATTCCATGATTTCCCCATCCTTCATGGAAGGAAAGATCTCAAGATGTGGACCTGAATTTTGGGGCTGGAATTAAAGTCTCAGGATGTTTCCAGTCACCTTTCCCAAGTTTTACAGACCCGTCACTCCCTACAAAAAACCAGGATGAATAACCAGGAAGCATCCAGGAATTTGGGATTGATTTCATCCCTCTTTTCCCACTGACTCCCTGCCCAGGTCCCTTTAGCTGAGCGTGGCCTGGGGAGAGCACAGGCGACATTCCTGAGCATGGCCTGGCAAGGGGACAGGTGACATTCCTGGCTTTGGGAACACGAGGTCTGTCCCAGTGCCAGAGTCCAAGGTCTGGGGCCACCAAGGGACGCAGGAATCCATGGGATTGTGCTGCAAGCCTGTCCCTTGTCCTGGTGGGGCCCGTCAGTTGATCCGTGACACGTGTTCCTCGGGGTCCTGCCACCCCCAGAGCACTGCTGGCAGTGTCCCTTGTCCCCTGTGCCGCCATCCTGAGTCCCTGCTGGTCCAGGTGGTGCCGCGTGTGCCTTCTGTGTCCCATTCCTGTCACGTCCCCATAGGCCACCATCCCTGTGCCGTGTCCTCCGTGTGCTGCCATCCCCTGTGCCCAGTGTCCTGCGTCTGTCACCATCCCAGTGTCACCCGTGAGCTGCCATTCCCTGTGCACAGTGTCTGTCACCATCCCAGTGTCACCCATCTGCTGCCATCCCTGTGCCCAGTGTCCTGCGTCTGTCACCATCCCAGTGTCACCCATCTGCTGCCATCCCTGTGCAGTGTCCTGCATCTGTCACCATCCCAGTGTCACCTGTGTGCTGCCATCCCTGTGCCCAGTGTCCTGCATCTGTCACCATCCCAGTGTCACCCGTGTGCTGCCATCCCTGGTGCCCTTTCCCTGTTGTCCCCCGTGTCCCCCTGCTCCTGTATCCGCTATCCCGGTCTCCCCCTTGTTCTGCCATCCCTGTGCCACATGTCCAGCTGTGTCACCAACCCTGCCCCGTGTCCCCCTGGTGCTGCCATCCCTGTGCCACATGTCCAGCTGTGTCACCAACCCTGCCCCGTGTCCCCCGTGTTCTGCCATCCCTGTGCCACATGTCCAGCTGTGTCACCAACCCTGCCCCGTGTCCCCCTGGTGCTGCCATCCCTGTGCCACATGTCCACTTGTGCTCTGCCACCTCGCGTGTCCAGCTGTGTCACCAACCCTGCCCCGTGTCCCCCTGTCGCCATCCCCGCGTGCCCCCAACCCCTCGCTTCCGTATCCCTCCTCTTACTGCCCCGCTCCTCCCCGTGTCGCCACCCCTGTCCCCTTGTCCCCGCCCCGCCATGGCGCCGCTGGCGGACCTGTACCAGGTGTCCATGGCCTACGGGCACTGGCGGGCCGGGCGACACCGAGCCCCGGCCGCCGCCGAGCTCTTCTTCCGCCGCCCGCCCTTCCGCGGCTCCTTCGCGCTCGGAGCCGGCCTGGCCGAGGGGCTGCGGGGGCTCCGAGCCTTCCGCTTCTCCGCTGCCGGTGCGTGGGGACAGCGGGGCAAAGGGAGAGCGTTGTAGGGGACTGTCCCAGGGACGGGGGGACAGCTCCAGGGCGCAGGGTGGGACAGAGGAGAGGATGAAGAAGGGACGGGAGGAGCGTGGTGGGGAAGGGTGAAGGGGGAGGGAGGGGGGAACAACTCGAGGGGATCGAGGGGAGGGTGAGGAAGGGTCGGGAGAAGCGTGGTGGGGAAGGGTAAAGGGGGAGGGAGGGGGGAACAACTCGAGGGGAGGGTGAGGAAGGGACGGGAGAAGCGTGGTGGGAGAGGGGAGAAGGGAAACTTTCCCAGGGAGGCTTTGGAACAACTCCAGGGGACAGGAGGGGAAAGGGCAGAAGATGAGGAAGGGATAGCGGGGGAGAGGCGGGAGGGACAAGGGGGAAGGGGGGAAATTCCTCCCGGAGGAGGATGGGGGAACAACTCAAGGAGACTTGGAAGGGATGGGACAGCATCCAGGGGGACTTAACGGGGCAGAGACATCTCAGAGTGATCTGGGGATGGGGAACCCCCCAGGGGGACTTGGGGAGGACGGGAATCCCTCAAGAGGACTTGGTGGGGACAGGGATGTCTCTCAGAGGGACCTGGGGGACTGCGGTGGGGGAGGACAGCATTGAGAGGGGACTGCAGGGCATCAGGACAGCTCATAAAGGGACAGGGACATCTCTCAGATGAACTTAGGGAGACCCTGCAGGGGACACGGGTGGACACAAAGAGCCCTCAGGGAAACCTGGGGTGACACTGGGACACCCTCCAGAAATGTCCCTCAGAAGGGACTGGGGCCACCGCACCCTGTCGTGCTCCGTGCTGGGGGTGCTGTCACTCACCTGCTGTCACTCACCTGCTGTCACTCACCTGTCCATGGCAGGGAGGTTTGGTGTCCCTGCCACCTCCCCCCGCGTCCCTTGTCCCTGGTGTCACCGTGCTGTCCCCACAGACGTCGCCTACCTGCGCTCTGTCCTGCCCAGCACCATGGACGATGCCTTCTTTGACTACCTGGCCACCCTGGACGCCTCCGAGGTGACCGTCACCGCCATTCCCGAGGGCTCCGTCGTCTTTGCCAGGGTGGGACCCCCTTCCATCGTCTTTCCCGACCATCCCCCCTCTCCCAGCTCCCAGACCCGCTCTTTTCCTTGAACCTGGGATCCCCTGGAACTCCAATCCTGCTTTTCCTAGTGCTCCCCTTTTCCCTGACCCGGGGAGCTCCTGGACCCCCATTCCCACCTTCCCACCCCCCCAGCCCCTCCCTCCCCCTTTCCTCAACATCATGGACCCCTTGAACCCCCATCCTGGGTGTCCCCGCCCTGTGACCCCCTTTTCCTTCACACTGGGAACCCCTGGAACCCCTTTCCTGGGCACAGGGACAATCTGGACCCTCATTCCTGGGCAATAGGATCCCCCTGCACCCCCTTCCCTGGCACTGCAATCCCCTTGTACCCCCTTTTCCTTCACCAACATCCCCCTGCAACCCCTTTCCTGACCATCCCACCTCCCCGAGGTCCAGGCTTTCCCTCTTCCTTGACTCTGGGATGCCCTGGACCCCCATTCCTGCCTTTCCCAGCTCCTCCCTGCTCCAGAGGGACCGGGATGTCACTTCTGTTCCCGCAGGTGCCGTTCCTGCAGGTGAAGGGGCCGCTCCTGGTGGTGCAGCTGCTGGAGACCACCTTGCTGTGCCTGGTCAACTACGCCAGGTATTTTGTGATGGGGATGACGCCAAAGCCCCTGGAAGATGGAGAGGGGCAGGGAAGGGAGTGCAGCACCTCCCAATCCAAAGGGAGAGGTGAGGCTGGGGACACCCCACAAGTTCCATACCGGGATTCAACTGCAGGAATTTCTACAAGTTGAATTTAACCACTGGAGGGTGTCCCAGTGTCCCCCTAAGTTTTCCTGGGGGCTTTCCATGTCCAGCCCACCCTGTGGTCTCCTAAAGAGTCTCCCTGTCCATCAGGTTCTCCTGAGAGATGTCCTGATCCCCCACAGGCCACCTTTAGGATCTCCCTGTCCCCCAAAGTCCCCTTTGGTCAACTCCACCCGTCCACTGAATCCCATGGTGATCCCGGCGTCGTCCAAGCAGGGAGGGTTCTGGAGCCCCTTCCCCTTGGCTGTGCTGGCTCCGTGTGACCTGTCCCCTTTGTCCTCCAGCCTGGTGGCCACCAACGCTGCCAGATTCCGTCTCCTCGCCGGCCCGGACGTGAAGCTCATAGAGATGGGGCTCCGCTGCGCGCAGGGGCCGGACGGAGCCCTCTCAGCATCCAAATATTCCTACATCGGGGGTGAGTCCCACCCCACGCTGCCCGGTGCCACCGTGGCCCTGCCACCACCTGGGTGTCCCCCCTGTCCCTCCTCGCAGGCTTCGACTGCACCAGCAACATCCTGGCGGGAAAACTCTACGGAATTCCCGTGCGCGGCACCATCGCCCACTCCTTCATCATGTCCTTCAGGTGCCTGGAGGAGGTGCAGGCACGGGTGAGCAGGGCCTGGGATGGGATGGGAATGGGGATGAGTGTTGGGATGAGGACAGGGCTGGGATGGGATAGGGATCTCGTGGAGCTGGGGATGTAGAGAGGGATGGGAATGGGTTGGGATGGGATGGGGCTGGGGATTGGATGGGGGAGGGATTGAACGGGGTTGGGGATGGGATGTGGATGAAGATGGGATATGGGTGGAATTGGGATGGGGATAGAGATGGGCAGAGGGAAGTGGGATGTACGGAGTTTGGGCTGGATGGGAGATAGGGATGTGCTGGGAATCGGGGCAAGGTGGGACGGAGATGGGGATGGATTAGGAACGAGGATGTGGATAGGGCCGGGAATGGGATGTGGGATTAAATAGAGGTGGGATGGGGATGGGAATGCAGACAGGGATTAGAGTGGGATGGATGGGGAATGGAACACTCCACACTCCTGGCACTTTGGATGATGGCACGGGCTGTACAAATCCCATGTTCCCGAACTCCTGGCACCGTGGATGATGCCATGGGCTGTACAAATCCCATGTTCCCACACTCCTGGCACCTTGGATGATGCCACGGGCTGTGCAAATCCCATGTTCCCAAACTCCTGGCACCTCGGATGATGCCATGGGCTGTACAAATCCCATGTTCCCAACATTCCTGGCACCTCAGATGATGCCACGGGCTGTGCAAATCCCATGTTCCCAACATTCCTGGCACCTCGGATGATGCCACGGGCTGTGCAATCCCATGTTCCCAACATTCCTGGCACCTCAGATGATGCCACGGGCTGTGCAAATCCCATATTCCCCTGTCAGGAGCTGCCGCCTCGGGCCGGAGGAGATCCCGTGGATCTGGCAGGCCTGGCTGTGTCCTGGCTGCAGCGGGTTTGTGACCTGCTCCAGACTCCTCTGGGCAAGGCCAACCAGGGCGAGCTGGCCGCCTTCGTGTCCTACGCTGTCACCTTCCCGTGTGACTTCCAGGGATTGCTGGACACCTATTGTGTCAGGAGGTGAGGACTCCAGGACTTTGCCACCGTGGCACAGGGTGGGATGTGTCCCTCCTGAAGCAGGAATGTTGGCTGGCGCAGGGCTTGGAAATAATGCTGGATCCGCCATGGATCTGTGTTCCAGTTGTCATTAACGCTTTCCCTGCCCATGCCAGGAGTGGTTTGCCCAATTTCTGTGCCGTGGCCTTGGCACTGCACCAGCTGGGATACCGGGCCATCGGAGTGCGCCTGGACAGTGGGGACCTGGCCCAGCAATCCAAGGAAATCCGGGGAGTGTTCCAAGCCTGCGGAGCTCAGTGAGTCCCACGTCAGCTCTGGGATGGATGTCACTGATCCCTGTCATCCTCACCTGCATCCTCATCCTGCCAGGATTTGGGAGCCCTCACAGTACTGCGGGTAGATCCATGGATCCTCCCAAATCCTGCTCCTTCCAGCTTCCAGGTGCCTTGGTTTGGGACCATCCCCATTGCTGTCAGCAACAACATCAGCGAGCAGAGCCTGGAGGAGTTCAGGAGGGAGGTGAGGAACCTGCTGGCACGGCTGGGATGTCACCTGGGTGGTGCTGGCAGGGCTGGGATGTCACCTGGGCTGTCCCTGGTGCTGGCATGGCTGAGATGTCACCTGGGTGGTGCTGGCAGGGCTGGGATGTCACCTGGGTGCTGCTGGCAGGGCTGGGATGTCACCTGGGCTGTCCCTGGTGCTGGCAGGGCTGGGATGTCACCTGGGCTGTCCCTGGTGCTGGCATGGCTGAGATGCCACCTGGGTGGTGCTGGCATGGCTGAGATGTTGATGGTCTCTGTCTTCTCGGCTGCCTCAGGGGAGCGAGATCGACATGATCGGCATCGGGACCAACCTGGTGACGTGTCCCCTGCAGCCATCGCTGGGCTGTGTCTACAAGGTAAAGGTGGCAGCCTAAATCCCAAAGATCCCCATCCTCACTGAGCCACTTCCGTGCCTGCTCCATGGCCATCCAGCCCCACTGGAGTCACGGAGTCACAAAAGAATTTGCCTTGGAAGGGGTTTTTGAAGGTCCTCCACCACCATGGGCAGGGACACATTCCACTATCCCAGGTTGCTCCAAGCCCCATCCAGCCTGGCTTTGGACACTTCCAGGGATGGGGCAACCACAGCTTCTCTGGGAATTCCATTCCAGCCCCTCACCACCCTCACAGGGTGGAATTCCTTCCCAAATCCCATCTATCCCTGCCCTCTGGCAGTGGGAAGCCATTCCCTGTGTCCTGTCCCTACATCCCTTGTCCCAAATCCCTCTCCAGCTCTCCTGGAGGCCCTTCAGGCACTGGAAGGGGCTCTGAGCTCTCCCTGGAGCCTTCCCTTCTCCAGGCTGGACATTCCTAGCTCTCTCAGCCTGGCTCCAGAGCAGAGGGGCTGCATCCCTTGGAGCATCTCCATGGCCTCCTCTGGTCCTGCTCCAGCAGCTCCACGTCCTTCTGCTGCTGGACCCCAGGGCTGGAGCAGCTCTGCAGGTGGGGCCTCACCTGAGCGGGGCAGAGGGGCAGAATTCCCATTTTCCTGCTGCCCATGCTGTGGGAACAGCCCAGGACATGGGGAAATTCCGGGTGCCAGTGCTGGGTCACGGCCCACCAGAAGCCCCAAGTCCTCCACAGGCAGGGGGAGGCAGAATGCCCAACTTTGGGGTGGTTTTAGGGTTTTTTTAATTGTCATTTTTCAGCCTATTTGCATCAGTTGCCTCCCCAGAGGAGTCACGGGTTCCCTTCCCTTCTCCCACAGCTGGTGGAGGTCAATGGCTCCCCATGCCTGAAGCTCACGGAGGATGAGGAGAAGATGACAATCCCGGGGATGAAGACCATCTATCGGCTCTATGACGCTGCTGGTGAGTCTGGAGACCCTTCCTGGAGTCCCGGGGGAATCTCCTGCTCCATCGTTCCATCCCTGATGTCCTCCTGGCAGGCCACCCCTTCATGGACCTCATGGCCCTGGAAGAGGAGCCGTCACCCAGCGCGGGGCAGGAGCTGGGGATCCGTGTCCTGGGGCGGCTTGGGGAGACCACCAAGGTCATTCCCACCACTGTGGAGCCCCTCCACCGCACCTACTTCAGGGATGGCCAGGTCAGGGGTGGTCCCATCTCCTGAGAGAGGTCTCCTCTTCCACGCTGGAGGATGGATCAAGGGAGGTGGACCTGGATGGACCTGGATGCTGTGGCTCGTTGGGATTGGTGCTGGGTGGTGGCTTCCCACATGGATCTTCTCACATGGACCTCCATCCCTGCAGGTGTGTGAGCCCCTGCCCAGCCTGCCCGAGGTGAGGACCCACGCCCAGGTGTCCCTCAACCTGCTCAGCCCCGCTCACCGCCGGCTCCACGAGCCACAGCCCTACCCGGTATGTCCAGCGCTTCCCGCATCCCACTGGCACACACCTGGGAATGCCACTGGATTTGGTGGCCTGAGCAAAGCCACCACGGAGCTGCTCCCTGACCCGTCTTGTTCCCATTCCCAGGTGGCCATGACGGAACAGCTGCACCAACTCTTCCAGGAACTGTGTCAGGGCAGCCACTGAGGGGGTCCCTGCTCATCCCCAGCTCCTGCTCCGCTCTTTTTTGGGAAGCCCAGGTGCCTCGTTAGGAATTAACAGCTCTAATTTAGACCCGAGGAACCTGCAGGAACTGGGAGAGCGCCCTGGGGTCCTGGTAGAGAAGCTGGGAACACAGGGATGGGTAAGGCAGAGCTGTCCCTGCATCCCCTGGAAGTGACAATCCTGTGCTCAGCTTGGTGGCCCTGCCAGCCTTGTGCCTTATCTTGGTGGCCCTGCCAGCCCCGTGTCCAACTTGGTGGTCCTACCAGCCTTGTGCCTTCCTTGGTGGCCCTGCCAGCCTTGTGCCTTCCTTGGTGGCCCTGCCAGCCTTGTGCCTT
>QUSF01000001.1:67947117-67971861 GCA_003676055.1 Chloebia gouldiae | reverse complement strand
CCAGGCTGATCCCGGCTCCAGGCTGATCCCAGCTCCAGGCTGATCCCAGCTCCAGGCTTCCACCTGCAGTCTAACCCCTGTTCCCACAGGAATTATGGCTCTAACCCACACTGAGCTTCAGACTAAGCAAAAAATTTAAAATAAAGGCCTTTTCCCACCATGGCTCTGACCCTAATTCCAGTGAAAAATCCTTTGAAGCTCCATTGGGAATGGGAAGGTGAGAGGGAAATCCCCAGGGATCAAAGCTGTGGCTTTGCTGTCTGTCCTCCTCTCCATGGTTTGGATCTTGGCAGAAATTACAGGGAAGAAAATTAAGGGCTTAACAAAGCATGGCCTGATGGTCTTGGATTTCTGGGAATTCCAACAGCACTGTATCCCATTTTAAGACATGAAAAAAAATACAGGAAATCCACAATTGGTTTGCTAGAAAATAGATTTTTTTCTTTTAAGCAAAGCTCCAAAGATAAGGAGTCCATAGTACCTGAGTAGAGATTTTCCTGGGTTTTTGAGAGAGGAGAAATGAGGAACAAGGAGAGTGACCTGTGCCAGCATTTGTCACCCTCACGGATAAGATGCAATTCCTGATGTTTAGGAACCATTTTGGTGGGCAGAGAAGTTCCAGGATGTCTCTGCACTTTCTCCTCAGGTATTTATGCATATTGAGGAGATTTCCCGAACCATTTCTTTTTCAGGCTGGGCAATTCCAGCTCCCTCAGCCTCTCCTCATAGGAGATGCTCCAGTCCCTTCATCATCTCTGTGGTTTTTCCTTGGATTTTGTCTCTCACCTACTGGGAAGCTCCAAACTGGACCCAGAATTCCAGGTGTGACCTATCAGAGCTGAGAAGAGGGAAAAAGTCCCTCCAGGACCTACTGGCAACACTTGGAATGCCAGGAAGATCCCAAACCACGCATCCCAAGCCACCAGGACTGATCCAAATATCCAGGCTTTGTTAAAATTACTCCACTCTGCATTAAAGAGGGAGGAAAAAGAGCAGGAACGAGGTTAAACCCGCACATCTGGGACTCCTGGCTGCTTTCCTTGAGGTTTTTGTGGAATTTGGGCATCCCATTTTGTAAAGTGGGACTAAACTTCCCACTTTAATAGCAGAGAACCCCCCTTTACAAATTTATTTAACTTAAGGAACACCAGTTCCCACCCAAACCCTAAACCCTCCTGCAGAAAACCCCAGAACGCTCTTTTTTTTTTTGTATTTTTGCCCTCGGAATTCTGGTCTTTGATTCCAGAACTTGGAAGTGGATGCAAAGATGGGACAGAAAGTGCTAAAAGTGAGGATGTAACACTGAATCCTGTGCAGATTTTGCCAAGAAGAGGAAGCAGCAGGAGCCCAGATGTTGCTCCTCTGCTCCCATCCTCCTTCCAGTTTTGTTCTTGGAAAAAAAATATCTGTTTTTAAAGCATAGCTTCAGCTCAGGACATCTGTGATTGGAAATTAGGGATGGTGGGTAAAAGTGACAGTGTGTGCTGGATAAGGGAAGTTCAGGGAATTGAGGGGCACAGTTGAGGAAAATCGATCCTGACCTGATTTTCCTCACTCCACAAATCCAGGTGAGGATGTCTTAGGAAAGGTTGTGGTTTCCTGGTAAACCTGTGGATAATTCCTTGTGTTTTGATTTCTGCTGGTCCCCAGCTTTGGAGGGAAAGGATGGCAGGGGAAAAAGGATGTGGGGATGCTCCAGCTGCAGAGTACCCAGAGAGGGAGAATTACGGAATGTGGGGAATGAGAATGAATTTGAGCATCAGTAACTCCAAATCCAGCTGTGCCCAACAACCAACCACCGCTGGATAAAGCCAGGATTTAACAAACCCAGCCTGTCTTGGATAATTTGACACCAAGAGAGGTGAGAAGAGGCAGCTCAGAGCATCCAGACTCGGCTGCTTCCAGTTCCATCCTTCTGGGATGAGCCAAGCTCCCGTTCCTGACGTTGCTCCGTGCCCTTGGCCCGGGCCGGTGTCACTTGTAAAGTGCCATTTTCCTGCTCTGGTACAGGTACATGTAGGCGTCACAAAAGAGGCGTTTGGCCACCCCATCCATGTCCCGAGGCTGCTCCAGGGCCAGCACAGCCAGGGGCAAGTCCAGGTATTTGGCAACTTCCGGGCACAGCGTCACCGTGGGAATGTTGAAGCCGCTTTCACCACCTAAGGTGGGAAGGAGGAGAAAAATCCCAAACCAGATCCCAAAGGGATGAGTTCCTACAGCTCCAGCAGATGCCAGCACACTCAAGAGTCATGCAGAGCCTCAGCTGGGAGATGTGGAGGCCAAAAGCACTGGAAGAGGCTGGATGAGGAGACACCACTCAAAGGGGCTCCAGGAGAGCTGGAGAGGGATTCTGGACAAAATATGGAGGGACAGGACACAGGGAATGGCCTCCCACTGCCAGAGGGCAGGGTTAGATGGGATTTTGGGAAGGAATTCTTCCTTGTGATGGTGGTGAGGAGCTGGAATGGAATTCCCAGAGGAGCTGCCCCATCCCTGGAATTTTTCAGGTTGGATGAGGCTTGGAGCAGCCTGGGATAGTGGAAGGTGCCCATGGCAGAGGGCTTGGAACTGGATGAGTTTTAAGGTCCCTTCCAATCCAAACCGTTCCACGATTCTATGATAAAAGCACAGTGGGGAAGGACAGGAGAAGCAATCTGTGCCCACAGGCTGAGCCAGCTGGGATAGGATCCCAAATCCCTTTGTTTGACCACAAGCAGCAGCTGGAAGCACCTGGAAAAAACTCCCACCTGCTTGGCTCGGCCCCTCTGGATTGGATCCTAATGAAAGGAAAGCCAAATGCAGAGAAAGCCTAAATAGGGGAGCTTGAGAGGAAAAGGTGGACTGAGCAGGCAGCTTCCCACATCCCATTCCCACATCCCATTCCCACTCCCTCACCGTGCCGGTCGGCCATGCTGTCGAAGAACATCCAGTGCTCGTTGGCAGGGCCGTATTTCACGAAGGACACGTAGTGACTGGTCTCGATGCAGAGCACTGCAAACAGCTCCAGCTTCTCCCGTGGCACCTGCTGGCAGCCCCGGGCGCTCCAGCTCTGGAATTCCTCTGGAATGTGCAGCCTCCTGGGTTTGTGCGCTTTGCGGCGGCGATGGGAGTGAACCTGAGGAGAGGGGACAGGGTGGCATTGGCAGAACGGGCCCTGGCCTGCCAGGAAGTGGGGGCAGAGGTCAGATTCCCAATTTATTCCCTGCTGGTGTGATTCCCGTGCTCCCTGCTCGCCTGGGAATGGCGTTCTGGGAGCAGCCTGGCAGCAGGAAGGTGGAATGGGAGCTTGCCACCCTGCAAGAGGCAGAAACTGTGGGAATGCTGATGGAGAAGCAGCAGGGAGGGACCAGCACTCAGCTCCTGCAGGATTACACCTTATTTATGGAACAGGTTGTCCAGGGAAGCTGTGGATGTCCCATCCCTGGAATTGTCCAAGGCCAGGTAGGACAGAGCTTGGAGCAACCTGGGATAGTGAGCAGCATCCGGGGGGTGGAACTGGAATGAGCTTCAAGGTCCTTCCCAATCCAAGTTTTTCTATGATTCCGTTATTATTTAGGCTCTGTGTAAGCAGAGTGTTCCCAACCTCTGTCTCCCAGTGGGAATGACCCTCAGGAAAGGGCTGAGCAGCTGCAGAGACAGCCAGGGGAATTGTGGGGATTTTGGGAATAGCCATGGAATACCTGTCTGGAGCAGGAGCTGCAGAACTGCTTCAGGCCCCTGGCTGCGAACACTTCGTCCTTGAAACACTCCGAGCATTCCAGAGTGGCAACATCTCCACACAGGCAGCATTCCCTGGGACCTGCCAGGGAAACAGAGCTCAGAGGGGGAGTTTCTCCTCCAGATCCCACCTAAAATCCAGCTTGTCCTGCCAAAACTGGGACTCCAGGAAGAAGAATCCCACCCCAGAGAGCCCCGAGCTGGTTGCTCACAGCCCATTGTCCATCACTCACTGTCCAGCAGCAGATCTGTTATATCCAGCTCCAAGGAAGGGATGATTTTGCTGAACATTTTATATTCCTTCCCAAAACGTGGCATTTGGATAATGAAGCAAGATGGGATCTGGGAAAAAAAAGAAAAAAAAAGGGGAAAGGAGTCATCCTGCCAGAACAGCCAAATCCCAGAGATTTTTTGCTGTCTCAATTTGCTGTCATTATTCACAGGACAAAAGGGAAATAGGGATAGCAGAGGCCTTTTCCTAAGTCATGGATTCAGTGTTGGATATAAAACATCCAAGGCCTCACAGGTATTTTGGGAAGCAAGAAAAGCAGGAAAGCAGAAGGAAACTGGACTCACCTCCACCAGCTTCAGATCTGAGGACAGGAAGGATCGTTCCACCAACTGCTGCACGTCAGGAACCACCAAATCCTCCTGTTTATCCATAAATATCTGGTAGCAGTAACATTCCTGCTCCTTCTGGCCTCCTGACCTGCAAGGAGAGCTCATGGGATTGGGGATGTGGTGACACAAAATTGGAATTTCCCAAAGTTTGTCCTGGGAGAGCTCCCGGGCTCAAGGCACCGAGGGTGGTTTGGTGCAACACAAAGCCCTTTTTCCACCCAAAAATACCAAATTTATGCCAGGGGAGCAGTAGATAAGTAGGAATTTTGGCCTGATTATCCTTCTGGAGCAACATTCCATTTCCCCTCGATATAAATCCAACAGATAATTCAGTATTAGCAAACGCAGTATTTAAACTGACAAACGGATGCTTCCATGAAGGATTAATTTAAAAACGCACCCAAAAAGCCAAACTCAAGGTGAGTTGTGTGCAGATCTCCCAGAATAATCCCCAAAGAAAGCAGGGAAAGGATTTCCTTGGGATGACCCCGTGCAGGGGAGCTGCAGCACAGAGTCCTCTTTGTGCTCGGCCTTTCCCAGCACTCCACGATCCCCGGCTCCAGCGGCGGCTCCACAAAGGAGCTCAGAAATCCAACAATTCCCTTTCTGTGCCCACAAACAGCGCAGTTATTTTTGGCTTCCTCCAGCCTCTCATCCTCTTTGTAGAGTCCCCAAAAAACTGGGACTGCATCCATGGGCTGCCTGTTTTGAGAGGCTGAGGGAGCTGAGCCAGCTTGGCAGCCTGGACACATCCCAAATTCATCCAAAGGCTGTTGGATACCGCTGGATCTGCCCTAAAGTCGGGCATCACCTTTCTCAAACCCCTTCTGGCTCTCCCTGAGGATGGCACGAGGTTTTTATCCCGATTTTCTGAAGGCAGCACCCTCCAGGGAGGGATAAGAAGTGTCTTTTCCCAGATGGAAAGATCACAACAAACAGGATCAGAGTCTGTTCCTAAGGAGCTGTGAAAAACTCAGAGCTGTGATTCCAAAAAACTTTGGTAGAAAGGGATAAGTGACCCCCATCCCTCAGGGATTCTGAGGTGGAGAATTAATGAGCCTGGCCCTGGGAATTGTATCCCTCAGCTGTGGAAACTTACTGGAGTTTCAATAGTGGCTCAATTCCCAGGATCTGCTGCATTATGAGATTGAGGAACTCCTCAGGATCTGGAAAGTGAAAGGATGGATCAGACCACGCCAGGAATTGCCTTGTCCCACTGCATCCAAGAGCTGCCAGGTAAACATGAGCCAGAGTTCCAGGGGCCTGGAATTTTCCCTTCAGGTTAGGGGACAGTTGGGATAAAGGCTGAGTGTTGCCCTGATTTTTAAGAGTGTTAGGTTTTCTTTTATAGTTCTTTTGAAAGTTTTAAAGTTCTCAGAAAACTTCTTTTAACCTTCTGATAATGTTTACGTATTTCTACTAGAGTTCTCACACACTGTTCATGTAAATAATGATTGTTTTACATTTTTTGTGAGAAGAGAGAATTGATAGACTGTTAGTTTGGCCAGTGTGGTTAGAGAGGTGGCAATTTCATCCTCCAATCCACTGCCACTTTCAGAATTCTATATATTGCGAGATCAGAAATAAAATTAAGTCTTTTCCTCTTTTAAACTTACCAAGCTTCTGTGTACTCATTTCATGTCCAGTAACAACAGCTGAGAGCACGTGGCTAAGGCACAAATCCCAAAGGGAACATGGAAAATGCCAAGCAGCCTTCAGAGACTGGATTTCCATGGAATTCCAGGATGGTTTGGGTGAGAAAGGACCTTCAAGATCATGGAATTACAGACGTTGCCATGGAAGGGACATCTTCCACTTTGCCACATTGCTCCAAGCCTCATCCAACCTGGACTTGGACAATTTCATGGATGGGGCAGCCACAGCTTCTCTGGGAATTCTATCCCAGCTCCTCACCACGGTCACAAGGAAGAATTCCTTCCCAAAATCCCATCTATCCCTGCCCTCTGGCAGTGGGGAGCCAATCCCTGTGTCCTGTCCCTCCACCCCTTGTCCCAAGTCTCTCTCCAGCTCTCCTGGGCACTGGAAGGGGCTCTGAGGGTACAGAGAGATTTAGAAGCTGAAAGAATTCTACAAGTGAATTTTTACACCAATTACCATCAGCACCTAATTAAAGCACATTCCTGGGAGAAGCAGAAAGGGAAGTTGCCAGCTGGGGCCTGGATGAGGCAAAACACAGGGAAGCAGCTGGGGAAAGGCCCCGGGGAGCTCCTTACCTTTCTCAGCGTTGGTAAAGCTGGAGCACTGGCCCTTGTCCGTGAGCTGCTCCCGGAGGTGCATCACACTGCTGGCCCTGACAAAGCCAGTCCTGGGAACAACAACCAGCTGCAGGTGAGGGAAACCATGGAATGGCTGGGCTTGGAAGGGATCTGCAGCTTCGTCCAGTTCAACCCCCTGCCATGGGCAGGGATGCCACCAACAAGACCAGGTTGCTCCAAGGCCCATCCAGCCTGGCTTGGGACACTTGCAGGGATGGGGCAGCCACAGCTTCTCTGGGAATTCCATTCCAACCTCTCACCACCCTCACACAGAAAATTCCTTCCCAATATCCCAGCTCAATCCACGCTCTGTCTGTTTAAAACCATTCCTCCTTGTCCTGAACACCTTTGGATGTGGCTGCCCGGTTTCCCTCGGTGCCAGGCACCAACTTTAAGGCAGCAGGGAAGGAATGAAGGCAAATGGGACAACTTCCAGCATTCCCTACACTCACCTACGGAGGGGATTGACAATCTCATCCCGCAGAATTCCCTGGACATTCCTGTCGCACAGTGGGAAGGGCATGAAGAGCATGGAGTCCAGCACGGAGGTACAGGAGAAGAGGCTGTGGGAAGAGTGGGATGGGTTTGAGTTTGAGGGCTTGGAAACAACAGCTGCAACCAAAATGTGGTGGCCGGTGATAGTCAATGGCTTTGATGCCCAACAATCCATGCATGGAATTACAGGGAGGTGAGGGAAGCACATCTGGAACAATGAAGACTGGGATGAAGCAAGGGAACAGCTCAGGGAGAAGGAAATTCCTACTTTGCAGCCAAAACTGCTCAGGGAAGGGCACCACTGAATCTTTTCCTCTCCAAGCAGGGAAGTTGGGACCTCCTGGGTGGGTTCTTTGGAATGATTCCAGCCAGAACTTCCAGGGACAGTCCGAATCCGGAAAACTACTCTCAGCACCCTGAATGACAGACACAGGGGTCTTCAGGGCTGAAAAACCTGCTGGATTTGGGAAGGAGATCAAAAAGCAGCCTGGAGGTTGCATGTCCACACAGTTGCACCCTGCTCTACACCAGGTAAACTTCCAGCCACCTTGGAAATCCAGGGAAGTGCTGCAATTTAGGGCTTGGCTTAATTAAAAAGCCATTCATTTCAGGAGCCTGCACCACCCAAGCAGGTCCTTACCTGAAGAGAGCCGCATCCATGTAGCAGGAATTACAATGGCCTTGGATGCCCTTCATCCGCCCTTGGAGAACACGGACTGCTGCCTCATTCCTGAGGGGAGGAAAACTCTCTGGACCCTCTGGAAGAACTTCTTGTCCTCCTGCAAGAAAAGGAATTGCCTTCACCTTCTCATCTGGGCCAACTCTGCCCTTTCCTTGATGCCTCAAAACTCTGAGGTGAGTCTACAGCTGTCAGACCTGAGGTGGCTTCTCATGAATCACAATCTTTCAGGCTGGAGGGATATTCCCTAAGGAATCATTTAGGTTGGAAAAGACCTCTAGGATTGAGTCCAGCTGTTAATCCAGCCAAAGATGTGGTGTGGGATAAAGACCAAAAACCAATGCTCGAAGGAAAGGAAGAAATGCTGCCCATGGGGTGTTTCCACATCCTTTTTCCAGCCCTGTTTTCCTGCTTCCCAGAGGACTCACTGTAATCCCCGAGGGAGAGCTCAGAGCTGGGAAAGCTCTGGAAGCGCACGTCGGGCTGGCAGGAATTCAGCTTCACAAAGAGGCCGCGCTTCGGGGCGCAGTGGAAGTAGGACTTGCCCAGCCACTCTCCAGCTGTGACCCCCTTGTCTTCATCCTGGGAAAACAGCACCAGAGACGAGCCTGAGAGTGGGATTTATGGAATTACGGTTGGAAAAGAGGTCTCATATCCAGTCTAGCTATGCAATGCTGCTGAGGCCACCATGAGATCGTGTCCCCAAAGTGCCACATCCAAAGGGGATGGGGACCTCACCACTGCCCTGGCCAGCTAGGGCTGGATAACCCCATCCATAAAGGAATTTTCCCAATATCCAACCTAAAAACCCTCTGGAGCAGTTTGAGGCTGTTTCCTGTTGTTCTGTCCCTTGTTCCCTAGGAGCAGAGCCCAGTTCCCACCTGGCCCCACCCTCCTGTTAGGGAATTGTAGGGATCCAGGTGGTTCTCCCTGAGCCTCCATTTCCCCAGGATGAGCCCTCCCAGCTGCTCCCGGTGCTCCAGACCCTTCCCAGCTCCATTCCAGCCCCTCAATATCCTATACCTGGGGCTCCCAAAATTCCACCCTCCATATTCAGCCACTGCCACCAGCACTCCCAGGCCCTTTCCCAACATTCCAGCCTCACCAGTTCAACTCCAGCCATTTTGTCCTTGATTTGGGGCAGGAAGCCCAGCCAGCGGATGATTCCTGAAACTTGATTCCCTTTGTCCAAGGTAATCTGGACCATGGAATTCACTTCCAGGGGTGAATTCCCACCTTCACCCTCCTCGCTGCTCTCGCTGATCTCTCGTTTCATCGGGTTTGGTTTCCCAAAGCCCACGTCGGAGTTGAATGTTGGGAAAAAACCTGATGGGCAACACAAAACATCAGGAGAGCTGGGAATTGGATCCTTTGGATCGAATTCCAGGTCTAGTTTGGAAATTCCAGGCTACAGGCACAAGCAGGAAGCTGAGCACCAAGGGAGACAAGGTGTAATTCCCAGTGTGTCCAAGCTGGTCTGACGGGATGAGAGGGAATGATCCTGCTCCTTGTTTCCCTGCTCAAAGCTTCACATTCCAATCTCCTGCCCTTCCCAGGCTACTGGAGTGGCAGCAGGGGGGTTATTTCCTAATTTTTCTACTAATTCCTTGCCTTGTCTAACAATTCCCACCATTGCTGCTGGCACCTGAGCCTTTCCCGCCAGGATGAAGCTCCTGCTCCATCTTTTACAGCTGAATTAAAGACTTTTTAGCCAGTGGTGCCTTTTCCCTGAGGGAATTCTCTGCTACCATCAGCCTCTCCTTCCTGACAAACAAGGTTCAGCTTTAGCTTTGTGTGGAACTTGAGATTTTTCCATAAATCCCAACCCATTAAGGCAAGCTGTAGGTTTTTATGGGAATTTTAGCTCCTCAGTACCCTGCAGAGAGGAAATAAATTCCAAATTCCCCCAGACTGGGATCAGGAGATACACATCCAAAGATCACCTACTTTGCAAGCTCTCCTTCACAACAGACTCCATGGGGATTTCCCTGAAAATGTCAGTCGTTCCTTCTTCTTCCTGAAAGGAGTGAAAAATCCATCAGCTAGGGAAAAAAAACATCAGATCAACACTGGAATATGAAGGATTTTTTTAAAGAAGCCAGGAAAGTTTGCACAGAACCTCACATCCCTTTTGGATATTCCTTCTTTTTCACGTCCAACCATAATGTGATCTTTTCCTCTTTAAAATCCCAGGAAAACCCATGGAAAAGCTGCTCTTACCGGGCAAACCTTCACGAACCACTGGCTCCCTTCCCTGTAAACTGCCATGGCAATTCCTTTGGTGGGGATCTCATCCACGAGGAAGCTGACGGCGTCTCCCACTTTCACGGGAACCACCTCCTCCGTGTCCTCTTTTCCCGGCTTCTGCTTCCCATAATCGTTGCCTGATGTGGGAATAAACTGGATTTTGCTGAAGGGCAGGAAGATCCCACAGTTCCTCTTGCACTTGAAGTACTCGGTGCCGTGGTAGGACCCGTCGCTTCTCCCTCTGTTTTCCCCCTCTCCCTGAAAACACACCAGGAAGGGATGTCACACACAGAAATTCCACGGAAAAACGAGGAATTCGCTGCTTTGGTCCCCTCCTTACCTGCAATTCCACCCCAAAAAACACCGGAGTCAGCACAGCCAAGCTGGGCTTGTAGATGCTCCCGATGTAGCGCACGACTCCCGGGAAAAATTCCCTCTCCACCTCCACCATCACATTTTGACCCGGCACGGCTCGGAGAGCTCCTTCCAGGCTCAGCCTCTCCAGGAAAAAATCCAAGCGCTCGCTGTGGCTCCCGATGGCCAGGAGGAATCTGGCAGCCTCCTGGCGCAGGGGCTGCAGGATTTCCACGTTGATGGTGACCGTGGAGCTGTCGTCCAGCATGACGACCTTCAGGAAGCAAGCTGGAGGCCCATCCTCGGAAAAATTCCGCAGGTAGCTCCTCTCGCTGCAGAAGCACAAGTTCCCAGCTTGGAAGTATTTGCTTCCATAGGCACAGTCCTCTGTCAGGATGTAGAAACAATTCCTGTCCGCTGCTGGAGGCGGGAGGTTGGACATGGCAGATTCCCCTGGGTTGGGAGAGTCACAGAAATGGAGATTTGTGAGCGCTGGTGAAGAATTCCCGAAGAATCCGGGGTTGGAAGAGGTTTCGGATCCAACCCCGCGCTCAAAGCCTCGCCCAGCTGAGTTTGAGCGTCTCCCTGCTCCCCTTTTTGCAGGTGTTTAATCACCCTGGTGGTGATTCAAAATTCCATCAAACCCGGTTTCCCACATTCCTGCTCATCCCCGCTCCCTGACTGCGTTTCCATGGGAAAAGTCCAGCTCTGCCTTCTCCACTAAACCCTCCCGGGATGAGGTTGTACAGAAAATAAAAAAACAAACATAGAATGGTTTGGGTTGGGAGGAACCTTAAAGAACATCTCATTCCACGGGCAGTGACACCTTCCCCTGTCCCAGGTTGCTCCAAGCTCCATCCAACCACACCTGGAATAATTCCAGGGATGGAGAGGCTGCTCCAGCCGGTCCGACCTGTTCTGACACTGTCCAGCCTCATTAAATTTCACATTTTCTTCCCTAACTCACGGGAGCGAGGCAAAGGATCAATCCTGCCTTTTAAAATTCCTTGGAAAAGGGATTCCCGCTCCTCTAGAGTCACTACAGCTCATGAATATTCATGAATGTTTTGAATAGTCATAAATATTTTGAATATTCATTCAAAACATGCAACTCACCCACTGAGGTACCAAAGATCTCCAGCTTTCCTAGCGAATACTTATTTATTATATAATTTATATTAAAAGAAATGCAAGTGTTTGGAAGCAGGAATATATTTTGGTGCTTATTTTTTACTTCAATTCTGACAGGTGAAAATTCTTGTTGTTAAAATTCCAGTAGTTTAATCTGACTGGTGAAATTCCAGTTAAATTCCACTGGTGGCATTCTAATATTTAAATTCCAGCAATAATTAAAATACAGTCATTGAATTCCACTTTTTATCCTCCTCTATCTTCTCCTTCGATGGAAAATCAGGATCCAAAATTTTTGTTTCAACATGACGTAAGGGTGAATAAAAAAAATATTTAAAAAGCATTTTCCTCACTAAAAGCCCAAAATAAACTGATTTTTTTCTCATGAAATTCCCAACAATAAACTACTTACTTAACCAAAACCTCAAGAATAATTTTTCTCATAAAAATAACCAAGAATAAACGTCCCTCATCAAGGCCATTTTCCTCATGAAAGCTCCAGAACAAACCACTTCCCTCATAAAAACCACATAAATAAGCAATTTTCCTCATAACAAGCAAAAAATAAACACATTTTTATCACAAAACCTGCAAGACTAAACAATTTTCCTCATCAAAAAGCAAGACTAAGCCATTTTATTAATCAAACCCCAAGAATAAACAATTTTCTTCATCACGATCCTACAAGAATAAATAACTTTCCACATAAAAAAACCCACAAATAAACAATTTTCTTCCATAAAAGGCAAAAATGCACTTTTTTTTTCTCAAGAAAAACGCAAAAATAAGCCATGTTCCTCATCAAAAACTATGAATAAATCATGTTCCTCATTTTCAAAAAAAACCAAAACTGTTTTCTTTTCCTCATCAAAACGCCGGAATAGACCCTTTTTCTCATTAAAAAAAAAAAAAAAAAAAAAAAAAAACCAAGAGAATAACCAATTTTATTCGCCAAACCCCATGAATAAATAGCTCTCCTCACAAAAATAAACAAGAACAAACTAATGTTCCTCACCAAAACCGCCAAATAAACCATTTCCCTGGCGGAAAACCAGCAATAAACCCAGTTCCTCATCAAACCCAAGTGTAACCCGGGTGTTTAAACCAGAATATTCCCAATTTCCGGCGATTTATGGGACTAAATCCCCGCTCCCAGGGCTCGACCCCTCCCCCCTCCCCTCACCGTCTCCGCTGCCGCTCCGGCCCCGCCACTTCCGCGTCCGAGCGCGCGCGCGGCCCGCCAGCCAATAGGGAGCGGCGGGGAGGGGAGGACGACCAATAGGAGTGAAGGGGCGGGATCAAGGAGGGAGAAGGGGCGTGGCTAAGCAGCGGGCTCCGCCCCCCTGTCGGCCGGACTGGGGGGAAGGCGGGAAATGCGTGAGGGGCGGGGGTGGGGGGGGGGGTGTGATTCCATGGACCCAAATCCCTTGGAATTCCCATGTGATTCCATGATCCCAAAGCCCTACGGATCCCGGAGTGTGTGTCCCCATGGACCCAGATCCTTACAGACTTGTGTGTATCCTAACGGACCCAAATTCTAGTGGGTTCCCATGTGTTTCCATGGACCCAAATCCCTTGGAATTAGTGTGTGTTTCCACGATCTCAAAGCCCTGTGGATCATGGAATGTGTGCCCCCATGGACCCAAGTCCCTGTGTATCTGGGGTGTGTGTCCCCATGGATCCAAATCCCTATGGATTCATGTGTATAATGGACCCAAATTCTAGTGGGGTTCACATGTGTTTCCATGGACCCAAATCCCTTAGAATTCGCATGTGTTTCCATGGTCCCAAAGCCCTACGGATCCCGGAGTGTGTGTCCGTATGGACTTAAGTTCCTATGGATTCGTGTGTATCAATAATGGACCCACATTCTAGTGGGTTCACATATGTTTCCATGGACCCAAATCCCTTGGAAGTTGTGTGTTTCCACAATCCCAAAGCCCTGTGGATCCTGGAGTGTGTGTCCCCATGGACCCAAATCCCTATGGACCCATGTGTGTCCCCATGTCCTTATGTCCCTATGAATCCATGTGTGTGTTCCCATGGACCCAAATCCCTATGGATCCATGAATTTGTGTCCCCACGGACCCATGTCCCTATGGATCTGTGTGTGTGTCTTAATGGACCCAAATTCCAATGGATTCACAAGCGTTTCCAATGAGCCCATGTCCCTGTATCCTTATAGATCCATGTATGTGTCCCCATGGCCCCATGTCCCTATGGATCCATGTGTGTCCCCATGTCTTTATGTTCCTATGAACCCCCAAGGATCTGTGTGTTCCCATGGACCTAAATCCCTATGGATCCATGAATTTGTGTCCCCACCATGGCATGGCCCTGTGATCCTGCATCCCCATAGCTGGGTGTCCCCAGAGCCCTCTGTCCCCACAACCTTGTACCCATTGTCCCTGTGTCCCTCTGCCTTGTGTCCTTCCTGGGTGGCCCTGCACACCCCCGAGTGTTGGGACAAGGGTGACACACTGGATCTGGGACTACCAAGCCACCTCCCAGGGGACATCACCCACCCTGGGGACATGGAGGTGGCAGCAGAGCAGGGAGGGGACACCAGGTCACAACAGCAGGGTATAAATATTGGCTAAATAGATTTATTTTCATACAAAGAATACACAGGTCCCCTCTGCTGGGACACCCTGACCCCAGGGGACACCCCAAGATGTCCCCAGCCACCGCCGGGCTGGCCACCACCTCAGTTGGCTTTACTGGCAGGATCTGTCCCCATTCCCAGAGTTTGGTGACAACTCTGGGTCACCTTGGGGACATCCCTGTCCCCTCTGGGGCCACCTTGTTGCCTGTATTTACCAGGTGCCTACTCAGGGCACCCTGGCACAGGCCACTCTGCCTTGTGGGACAGCCCCAGACTTGGTCCCCTGCTCCCTTGGTCCCCAGCTGGGACATGTCTGGACATTTTGGGGTCCCCCTTGTGCCCTAATACTGTGGCTGGTACAGACACTCCCTCCCCCCACGCCATATGTACACGCTGGATAAAAGAAGAAAATACAGGTATTTATAGCAGGGGAGCAAAATGCCCCCTAAGCCCCCCAGAAGTGTCCCCTGTGTCCCCATCCTGGTGCCTCACCACCAGCCAGTCCTGACACCTGTGCCCAGGATGGAGGTGGCTGGTCCTGCCCCATCCTGGGCCAGCTGGGCCCCTGTGCCTCAGTTTCCCCATCAGTCATGGGGCTGCCATGGGATGATGGGACATTGAGAACGTTGGGTGAGGAAGAGCCACTGTGGCCACCTCGTGGGGACAAGGATGCGGCCACGAACCCCAGGGAAGATGGGATGAAGCTGGAGGCACCTGGGATTGAAGCCAGAGTGTCCCACCTCCCGCCTCACCCCTGTCACAGGCACAGCCACCCAAGGTCCCCTTTCATCCCTGGATTTGTCACGCTGCTGTCACCCAGCCTTGGGCGTGGTGGGAGGTCCAGATGTGGCCACCCCACCTCCCTTTGTGGCAGGAGAGGAGGTGGCTGGGGGAGCTCCTCAGCTCGAGTCCCTCCAGCTCAGCTGCGTTTGGTGACCATCTGCCGGTCCCTCTTTTTCTTCTCCATCAACCTGGTGGAGAGCAGGGTGGTGGCCTTAGGGACCCTCCCGCAAGAGGAATCTCCCGAAGCCACAGGGAGGGGACAACTCACTTGCGGTTGCGGACTTCAGTGAGCTCCATGAGCCGCTCCTGGGCCGCCCGGAGCTCGTCCAGGCGCTGCTGGTAGCGGGAATCGCAGCCGTTGGTGCGCTCGTAGCTGGAGACCTGGCTGGAGAGCTCGCTGGCACGGTCCCGGAGCTGCTGGATGGACGAGTAGAGGTTCTCCTCATCTTCCTCCTGCTCCAAAACAAGCGTGTGAGGCTGGTGTGGTGGGCAGGACACCCCAAAGAGTTGGTTCCCCTTGTTCCAGGTTTCCCAAGGTGCCTGGGCCACCTGCCTTGGCGTTGATGATTTCGATGTGGATGAGGAGGGAGGCGAGCTCCAGGTCCTCGGTGTAGCTGTTCTTCAAAGGCACCGACCGGTAGCCTGGACACAACATCACAACACGAGCTCAGCACCACAGCAGGGTCCGAGCCCCTCACCATGGCCAGGACCCCAGGGAGATGATGATGATGATGATGATGATGATAATTGCAAGGGTTTGCACTAAAAGACCTTTAGAGGTCCCTTTCAACCCAAACCCTTCTATGAGTCCATGACTTAATGATGAAGGTCATGATGATGATGATGATGACAATGCAGGGGAGTTGGACTCAATGACTTTTAAAGGTCCCTTCCAACCCAAGCCCTTCTATGATTCCATGATCTATGATGGAGATGATGAAGGTGGTGGTTGAAGAGGATTTGGACTGGATGACCTTTAAAGACCCCTTCCAACCCAAACCCTTCTATGATTCCATGACTCAGTGATGAAGATCACAATGATGACAATTGCAGGAGGGTTGCACTAGAAGACCTCCGTGACTTAATCATGGACATGATGATGATGATAATGATGGAGATAATGATGATTGCAGGAGGGTTGGACAAGATGACCTTTAAAAGCCCCATCCAACCCAAACCCTTCTATGATTCCATGATCTATGATGGAGATGATGATGATGATGATGATGATGATGATTGATGATGATGATGATGATGATGATGATGATGATGATGATGGAAAGACCATACCTGTTTTGAGGCCCTTGACAGGGAAGGTGGCTTGTGCCAAGAAGTTGGGGTCGCTGAACATGTCCTCCTCATACACCACGAAGCGGAGGAAGGCAAACTCGGGGTTGTTGATGTCAAAGACGAACTGTTTGAAGAGCCAGACGGGGTTGAAACCATTGTCGGCTGTGGGAGAGAGCACAAAACCCAGCCACATCATCCACATGTCCTCTCAAGAGGACTACAGAGGGCAGAGTCCCTGAGGGTGGGGACATCACTCGCGTGGTCTCTCACCTACGACATCTGTCTTGTTCTTGCTGTTGTCATACTCGGAGCCGCAAACCTCCACCTCCACAAAGGGGCACACGATGCTCCTCCCGTTCTTGGGCAGGTGCCGGGCACCGAGGATCTGTGGGAGAAAAGGGAAGAAGAAGAGGGTGAGGTCTGGCCACACTGGATGAAGAAGACCTCCCAAGAGTAACAAACTCCATGGAGCAAATATGTAGCTGGAAGAAGTAAAAACCACCCCTGGCTGACCCAAACATAAGGAAAGAGTTCCCATCTTGATGGTGACCACCTCAAGGTGATCTTGCTGTCCTTGCACACTTGCCTGCAGCTGGACTGTGATGGGCTCCACAATCTTCAGGCTGTTCTTGTCGAAGGGGTCAAAGGTCTCGTCCCTCATGATGTCCGGCTGTAGGACGTAGCCACTGCGGCCACCGAGCATGAAGAGCGCCTGGTTCAGCTGCATCGGTTTGTCTGTGGCCGTGGGACAGGGCAGATCTGAGTGTGGGGCTCAGGGACCTCCTCAAGGTCCTTGGTTGGAAAGTTCTACCCTGCAAACCCAACTAAGACCCCCCCAGCTGTGGTTGGAGGAGGGATGCAGCCAAGTTTTGCATGAATCACCCAAGGATTGCATGGAGATATCCTCATCGGGATGAGGACAAAGACTTGAGACCATCCAAACCACTCTTGTCCCTACCAGGATAAGGACAAAGGTTGGAGACATCTTTCAAACCACCCCCTGCATCCCCATCAGGATGAGACACAGGTTGGAGAGCATCCAAACCACCTCCTGTGTCTCCATCAGGATGAAGACAAAGCTTGGAGACATCATCCAAACCACCTCCTCTATCCCTATCAGGATGAAGACAAAGCTTGGAAAGATCATCTAAACCACCTCCTGTGTTCCCTTCAGGATGAGGAAAAGGTTGAAGAGCATCCAAACCACTTCTGTCCCCATGAGGATGCAGACAAAGGTTGGAGAGATCACCCAAACCACCTCCAACAACACAACCCCAGGGCAGAAGCATTGGGAATGGGACTTTTGAGACAACCTTCGGGGATGAGCCCAACAACAACCCCAGGAGCGGGATTTACCGGGCGTTTGGAAGTTGAGGGCCACGAGTTGGCTCCCACAGATCCACATGGGCAGCGGGTCATAGTTGGAGGAGTCCAGGCGCTGTCCTTTGGGGTAGATGCGGCTCAGCTGCCGGCGGTTGTACTGCAGGAACTTCTTGCCCTTGCTGCGGTTGGCGTATTTCTCCGCCTTGGTCTCCGGGAAGGAGGACATGTCCCGGTAACAAGCCTTGTCCGTGCCAATCTCTGCAAGCACCAAGTGGCCATCAGGGAAGGAATGAGACCTGGATAGTTCTTCCCACCTGTCTCTTCCACACTTCATGCCTTTATCCCACTTCTCCAGGACTTACTGTCCTCATCGAACGGCACCGGCCGGCAATACACGACCAGCTCCGAGAGCTCCAGGGCGATCTTCTTCCTCCGCTCCATGATCTTCCCCTCCTGCATCTGCACCAGGAAAAACAGGAGCTGCGAGTCTTCCCCCAGACTCTTCCTTTGGAGATATTAGGAACAATCTCCAAGAGAAAGGGACCATCCAGCCCCATCCTCTGCATCCCCTCACCCTGGCGTCGGCGTTCTGCGTGGCCTCTCGGATCTTGGCCACCCACTCGCTGAGTTCCTCCTGCGTGTCTGCGGCCACATCCAGCGACTGGGCTGCGTGGGACATCTGCTGGGAATGGATGGTGAAGACAAATGGTTTGGAGCTCCTCCCGTCTTTGGAGATAACTATAAGGACATCAGAGGGGGGCTTTACTTGAAGACATTCCCAACGGATGGCTCTGTGGAGCAAACGAAACCTCAGCGGTCCCGCTCCCGGGCCCCCACCAGCCCCTCCTGGCACCCCACCATCCATCAGGATCCTCCTCCTGTGAGGATCCCATTTTATCCAATGTGTGCCTTCAGCTTTCCATGCTGAAATATGCCATTGGAATCAAGGGAAAATGTCCCCTGAATCATCTGGACATTCCAAATTCTTCCAAATTCCCCCCAAATCCATAAGTAGGGACACTCACCGACGTGGCAGGATGGGACATCGATGAAGCCCTTCAGGAAGTTCCCCAGGGGGCTGTTTTCTGATGACTGCAAGAGAGGAAGGAGGAGGTAAAATGGGGGAGGCCTGTGGGTTACAGGCAGCCACCACCCAACCCTCCGAGTTGGACAAATCTGAGGAAAAGAAGGGAAAAAAACATCCAGGAGCATCACCCCAAGAGCTGGGCTGGTACAGGGCTGGGAGCATCCCTCAGATTCAGGATAAAGGTCTGGGTGGAGCAGGACCAAGAGCATCCCCTGACCCTGTGGGACCAGGAGCATCGCCCAGATTCTGGATAAGGGTCTGGGCTGGCGCAAGGCTGGGAGCGTCCTCCACTTTCCAGGAAAGGATCCAAGCTGGAGTGTGGCCAAGATTATCACCCAGCCTCCAGACTGGAGGAACAGGACTGGAACAGGACTGGGAGCATCCTCCAGCTTCTAATAAAATTGTCTAAGTGGGACTGGGGCCAAGAACCTCCCTCAGCCTCCAGGTAAGAATCTGGACTGGAGCAGGAGCATGAGCATTCCCCAGCCTCAGGGTAAGGCTCCGGGCTGGAAAGGACCAGGAACATTCCTTAGCCACTGGATGAGGATCTGGGCTTGTACAAGACTTCCTGCAGCTTCCAGAAAATGGTCCAAGCTGGAGTGGGGCTAGGAGCATCCCACAGCCTCTGGATAAAGATATGGGCTGGAACAGACCCAGGAGCATTTCCCAACTCCCAGAAATAGTCCAAGTTGGAGTAGGGCCAGGAATGTTCCCCAGCCTCTGGAAAAGGGTCTAGGCTGGAGCGGGATCGTGAGCATCTCCCAGCCTCAGGATAAGGGTGTGAATTTGGTCAAGGCTCTTGGGAGCCTCCAGTGTCCTCACTCCCAGGATCCCGGGGAGGTGGCACTCACGGCCTCATCCTGCTCCTGCGCCTGCGTGCCGACAATCTCCTCCACGTAGTTGGCTGGGAACCAGAGCTGCTTCTTGCCTCCGTAGTCCCCTCGCCACCTGCAAGGGGTGAGAGGATCAAGGCGGGCGGACAGATTTTGGGGAGGGGGGGACAGGGGTGTCCCTGCTGCATGCGGTGCCAGGGAGTGGTTGGAGAAAGGGTGGGGGGACAAAGAAGGAGGCTGAGTTAAAACCTGCTGTGGGAATACCCGGGGTGTCCCCTCCATTTCCCACCCACGGTGACACCCAGGTGACCGCCCTCACCAGCCACCGTCCTGCTTGTCCACGTTGTGGATGATGGCCTGCTTGCAGAATGACAGCTCGTCCTCCCGTTGTGCTTTGTAGTCATACAGAGCCTTCACCGTGCACTGGGGACACCGGGAAGAGGGACACGTGTGTCACCACCCAGCACCTGGCGTCCCACTCAGCCCAGCCCCTCGAGCCCCCATAGTGGAGTGTGGGGGATCCTGACCCCAAATCATGGCATCACAGAATGTTGAGGGGTTGGAGTAGACCTTAAAGGTCATCACATTCCAACCCATCCCACCATGGGCAGAGACACTTCCCACTAGATCCTCCAAGCTCTGTCCAACCTGGCCTTGGGTACTTCCAGGGATGGGGCATCCTCAACTTCTCTATTCTGGTGTCTCACCACCCTCACAGTAAAAAATTTCTTCCTAATATCTAACCTGAATTTCCTCCATTTTGTATCCATTACTCCTTGACCTATCTGCAGTTCCTGACAAAAAGTCCCTCTCCAGCTTCCAAATTGCTCACGGCAGTGGGATGGGTTAGAGGGGGCAGGAGGGCTGGCGGTGCCTGTGGTCTTGCAAGATCACCACATTCAGAGCAGGCCAGGTTCCTTTTTTGGGAATCCTAATGGATTCTCCTGGTGCACTGAAGGGTTAATTCTCTGATATTACCACATTCCCTGGAAAAAACCCCTCTGGGTTAAGTTTTCCTGTGTGTGGTCTCACCTTGCTTCAAAGGGACCATTAAGGCACCAGCAATGCTGGACCATGGGATTGTAGGATCACAGGAAAGGAACCTTAGGGCTCCAGTCCAGCCTCTTCCAGCGTCAACTCCAAGATATGTCCAGTCGCAAAAACCCCCAAGGGTGGAGACTGGGTCAACTCCAAAAACAACCTAGTCCCAGAAATCTCTGAGGATGGAGACTGCACCACCTGGGAACTCTCCCTGGACCTGCTTTTTAGGGGTTTCTGCTTTTTTAGGGGTTGTTTCAGCAAACAAAGCAATTTCCCTGCTGTTGGGGCAAACTTCTGCCAGGTCCCAGCTCCAGGCTGGGATCTTTCCAGCTCTGTCTCCCACCACACTTTGAAAATGCTATCACTGGAGCTTGGACTGTCCCTATGTGATGGTGATGTTGGCTGGGTCCAGCTCCAGCATCACTTGAGGGTCAAAGAAATGGAGCACAACTCAACCATTTCTCTGCTCAGCGGTGCTGGGAGGTGTGGATCAGGGGAGGGACCACCCAGGAGCCCCAGCACTCAAATTGCCATATCCCACCACCCACCAACTCCCCAGAACACCAGCCTGGCCCCTTACCCTGGCCATTGGCATCTTGTTGGCCTCTACGTAGAAGTGGGGGGTCCGCACCTCGTACAGGGCTCCGTAGTCCAGTTCCTGCAAGGAGAAATACCTGAGCGGGTCACCTGGGCGTGGGCAGGGGCTATGAGGGGACGAGAGGAGGTTGACTGGGATCTAATATCCCCTTGCAAATTGTTGGAAAAGGGAATTATGGTGGAGTTATAATGCTGGATGATGACAGTGGAAAGAGCTTGGCCAATTCTGGTTGGGCTCCAACCAAAATTCAGAAGATGCTGGAGCCGAGGATGGGGTTTGGTTGCCCTTGTCACAGAACCCCCACCATCCCCACTGCTGGGAGAACTCACAGTGGTGCCCATCTTCTCCAGGGTCTCCTCGTTGATGGGGTAGCGCAGCTTCATCTTGCGGTACAGCGGGTGCTTCTCATAGTAGCTGATGAGGTCCACGAGGCTCTCGAACTCGGCTGAGCTGCCCAGCATGAAGAGCCGCCCTTCCTGCTGGATGCGGCAGTGCTTGATCTTCCCCTCCGCCCTGGGGCCAGGAGAGACGGGAATGGGATGGGTGAGGGGTGGCCGAATCCTGATTCCATGATGGGGATGGGTGGGAGGTGATGGTTGGGAATGCCACCAAAGGTGATCACCCTGAGGATGCCATGGAGAGGGTTTCCCCTCCATGACACCATCATGTCACCCACAGCAGACCCCTGCCACCTAGCTCGGGGTCACAACAGACAAGTTATCATAAGTCCTCAGCTTGGCCAAGCCCAAGTGGCCTTGTGGTGGCCACACTCACCGGAAGGAGATGGCGTAGGAGTTGGGTTCGCTGCGCTTCCGCACCAGGAATGCTCCATCCCGCGGGACCCGCATCAGCATGTGCTCGGCCTGGAGACGTGTCAAGCTGGCATGGTACCACCTGCCCAGGGAGAACATGGTGACAGGGGGCTGGCATCGGCATCTCCACACCCTGCTGGGGCTGGAGGAGGCTGGTGGACCCTTGGGATCAAGGGGATGGGGATTGGAAGGATCCTCACTCTTTGCTCTCGTGGGCGTTGGGTTGGGGGACGGGGTCGGTGAGGCGCATCTCAAACTCGTTGCAGCGCAGCGGAACCTCCCGGTAGTGGCAGATGAGGCTGTAGAGGCTGTCGAAGACCAGGTTGTCCGTCAGGTAGAACTTGGTGGCCCCGGCCTCCTGCCGCGAGTGGATCCGGCAGTGCTGCACCCGGCTGGACCTCCTGCCATGAGGGTGGGAGAAAGCCAAGTCAATCTGGGTCCACATCTCCACCATCCCACACTTTGGGGTCTACGAGCTGCACAAAAAGGTGACATTTCCCCCAAAAAAGCCATTCCAGCTACCAAACCAGGCGCTGACTGGACGGTTCCCCAGGGAGGGTGGGATCCTGCCTCCCTGCTGGAGCTCCTACCAGAAGGAGAGGGTGTAGTCGCCCACGAAGGTCTCGCTCTCGCGCACCAGGAAGGTGCCGTCCTTGCCGCCCGTCTCGGTGCAGTACTCGTGCAGCAGCTTCTCCGCAATCTGTCGCCCGTCACGGCCACCCCCGAGCTTGCCGTGGAACCACTTCTCCGTGAAGTGCAGCTCGTTGTTGTTGAACTCCTGCAAGTTCATCCCAAAGTGGGTGCTGTCACCCTGTGACCCTGCCCACGGAGCTGTCACCTCGCCCCGTGGGCGCGTCCTGCCCCTCACGCACCTCCTTCTGCTCCACCTCCTCTTCGTCCTCGTTGAACTGGTAGCGGGATGTCTCCTCTGAGTAGTAAATCTTGTTGCTTGTCAGGACAAAATAATGAGGGCTCCAGGTCTGGGAAGGAGGAAGAGCATCAGTGGGGTGAGGAAGAGGATGGCACAGAGGTTTGGAGCTTTGGGATGGGGTTTTTAATCCCTTTCTTCCCTGTCATGGCATCGTAGTGCTCGAGGAGAACCCATCCCAAACCCCAGTGTCTGACAGATCCCACTCAGCCCCTGAGGGCCTCCCTTACGTGGTCGATGGGGTCTTCAAGGTAGAGAATTCCGTTCTTGATGGAGTTGCTGATGTCGTTCTCTGAGTAACTGGCAGTGGAGACCTCCTCGTACAGGTTCCCTTCGACCAGTTTCTTGTGCTGGGGGACACCCAGGGAGGGGAGCTCAGTGGTGGCCACGGTGTCCCTGTCACACTGACCTCCCAACCCTCAGGATCAACCTCCCACAGGAGCCCTCCCACCATCCCTTGTTCTCCTTGACCATCTCTTGGTGTAGAACCCAACACAATCTGTGCTGGGGTTTTGCCTGCTCCACACCTTGATTAGGATTTTCTTCTTCAGCTGGGTGGGCGAGGGCAACTCATCAGCATTGATGTCCACTGGCTTGGTGAGGAGCATGTCCCCAAAAACCTTCTTGAAGTGGCAGGCCATGTTCCTCTGCTGGACGATGCTGCAGTGGTCTTCGATGGAGAGGATGATGGGGAACCTGGAGCAAGCAGGTGGGAATGGTGGCCTCAGATGAAGGTGAGGGAGAGGCTCCCAGAATTCAGAGATCATTGGGAGAGCTGGGGCTTACTCAGAGGTGACAAAGGCGTGCTCCTTGATGGTGTGCAGCACATCCAGGAATTTGATCTTGGAGGTGAGCGTGTGGCCGTGGTAGATGATGGGGAGATCGTCCGGGCCATCCCAGCAATCCACTGAGAAGGAAAACACCTTGGTTAATTCATGTTTGCCACCAACCACTTGCTGGGAACCAATTTTTGAGCACCAAGATGACGGGGAAAGACCCTCTGCCCTGGTGCCATGGGATGGGGGCAGGGAATGGTCTTTTTGATGGGACATGAGGTGTTCCAGCATCCCCGAGAAGGGCTGGTGGGACTCACACTCGATGCAGCGGCAGCCCATCCGCAGGCACCGGGCGTACGCCTCCAGGGAGGACTCACTGGAGAACTGGTCTCCTGTCAGGTACCTGCAGAGGAGAGACAAGGATGACGGGATGCTCCTGGATGTTCCTGAGGAACACCTGTGTGGGGAAAATTCCTTACGTGTTGTGGGATGAGGAGATCCAGTACTGGGACAAGGGGTGGTTCATCTCTTCAGGCACCACACGCTCGTACTTAGCATCCATCACCATGTTTTCCTTGGAGAAGAGGTACGTGAGGAACTGAGGGGGAGAAGCAGAGAGGTCAGAGCCTGATGGTGCCGGGGAGATCCGTGTTGGGGATGGTGTGGGGCCACCCACCTCATCCAGCTGGAAGGAGGGATCCGACGCTTCGTTGGAGCTCTCCTTGAGGTAGGAGCACATGTAGTCCCGCACCACGCCCACGTCACTGGCCCAGGATTCCTGGGATACAAACAAGGCTGTTGTTAGCGGGGGGACTGGGCTGGAGCATCTCATGTGGGTTCCTTAGGCTGCAGAGTTCTCATGGAAACCCCACCTTCTGGTCATGCAGCAGGAACTTCTGGAAGTCATAGAGGGACACTTGGCACAGCTCAGGGCGGTCCACATTCCTGGGACGAGGAGCAGCCACCAGTGAGGAGCAGGAGAAGGAATTGGGATAGATCTCATGCAGCGTTGAGGCCATCTGTGTCCATCTGCAGCTCAGCCTCCCCATGACCCCCATTCCCACCAGTCCCTCCACCCTGTGACTGGGAGAGGCCGGCACCAGCTGGAATGTGCAGCTTTGTCCGAGGATACTGGGAGGAGGGCAGGG